>CAJHNH020000802.1:275000-422500 GCA_905116865.2 Candidula unifasciata | reverse complement strand
TTAGATAGAAAGATGAATGGATAGTCACTAATAGATAGATAGAAAGATGAATGATAGTCACTAATTAGATAGATGAATGGATAGTCACTAATTAGATAGAAAGATGAATGGATAGTCACTAATTAGATAGAAAGATGAATGGATAGTCACTAATTAGATAGAAAGATGAATGGATAGTCACTAATTAGATAGAAAGATGAATGGATAGTCACTAATTAGATAGAAAGATGAATGGATAGTCACTAATTATAAAGACGAGGACACAAAGAATAATTCAAAGCATCATTAACAAGAACAAGAAAAACAAAACATCCACATAAATCAAAGCGTTAGATAACACGTCGTCCTTGGCTGTGTGTCTTATATTTACCAAGTAAAGAACCTTTTACCAAGCTTTCAAGCGTATAGGGCATATAGGGCTTTACCTATCTTTTAAAGTCTAAACGGCACTTAGTGGGTGATGTGTTCAGCACCACGCCGGTCACCTTTACTTCCAAGAACTGTACCTTCGACCCACTCAAGGCTGGGTCGACCTGAGGGTTAAGGTCATTTTTTAAGAAAATACCGGCACCTGTCAGGAACCGAACCCACATCCTTTCGATCCGCAGGCGAGCGTCTAGCTGCGGATTACCACAAGTACACATGCACTTTATTTCCAAACTGCTTGACACCCCCTTGAAATGTCCTCGCGTCCCCTAGGAGGAGGTGCCGCCCCAGGCTGAAAACCACTTTTCTAGATCATTCGGCCATATCGATCCATCGTGCCAAACACAAGTGTCGAGTACGACCCTGCTCGTTGTCACAGCTTGATTTAGTACGTTATTTCTTATTACAGATCGATACCCGGGAAAAGTGGTGATTACCAATGCAAAGCTAAACAAAGAACATTGACGACACTAGGGTAGGACGATGGGAAAGGGGAGGACACGGCTGGCTTGAGAAAGACACGGAGATGTGAAAGGATATGATGAGCGGGTAGAGAATGTCAGGGAGATGTGAAAGGATAAGGGCGGGTAGAGAATGTCAGGGAGATGTGAAAGGATAAGGGCGGGTAGAGAATGTCAGGGAGATGTGAAAGGATAAGGGTGGGTAGAGAAAGACACGGAGATGCGAAAGGACAAATGTTTGTAGAGAATGACACGGAGATGTGAAGGACAAGGATGGAGTGGGGTTGGCTGGGGGGGGGGGGGGGCAGGACAAGGAGATGTGAAAGGACAAGGGTGGGTAAAGAGTGACAGTGAGATATCAAAGGACAAGGGTGGGGAGAGACTGACAGTGAGATATCAAAGGACAAGGGTGGGGAGAGACTGACAGAAAAAAGCCAGATTGAATGCACAAAAAAGGTACTACTGATCAGATTATGTTGGAGACCTTAAAGATAGAATGACACGGCACGACATGACATGACATGGCACATGACATGACACATGACATGACACATGACATGACACATGACATGACACATGACATGACATATGACATGACATATGACATGACACATGACATGACACATGACATGACACATGACATGACACATGACATGACACATAACATGACACAACATGACATGACACGACATGACACGACACGACATGACACGACATGACACTTGATGTCAATAATCATGATGCTGACAGTAACTGTCACGACAACGGTCACCACGATAACGACGAGGACGATAACGACGAGGACGTGTGCTCAAACTCTGCCACCAGTCCTACCTCCATCTGCACACTGGTCAATTCAATGACATCCTCGGGCGGACGTCCACTTGCATATCCCATGATTCTCTTGTGGTCATCTGACCTACGGAAAGAGTGGTGGTCATCGTCGCTGGCACAGAAGCTCTCGGAGCTGCTGATGGTGATCGTGTCATCCGACAAACTGGGGATCTCCAAGGAGCTGTAGCTGGAGCTGCTGAGACTGTCTTCTGAAGAGTAGGGCATGGTTGGGTGTGGCACTGTGATCTGAGGACAAGGTCGACAGTATCCTAGCATTATCATGGTGGCTTAGTCGATGGACAGTCAATATGGCAATACTCGTGTATGTAGCTGTGTAGATTGGTAGGTAGGTATGTTGGTAGGTTGGATTGTGGGTTGATGTGTAGGTGAGGGGGTGTAAATGGGTTAGCAGGTACGTTAGAAGTATTAAGATAGACTAGCAGCAAGGCAGAAGCTGAGGGCCCTAGTAGTTAGGTTGGTATTACGTGAGTACATAATTAGGTTAGTGTGTAGGGGAACCGGTAAGTAGACATGGATAAGAGGAGGAAAGAACGGAAACGCAGTTATATATTAAAACATCTGGGAACTATAATACAACTAGACATACAGAAACAGAGACATACATACGTACAGACAGACGCAGGGGCAGACAGACAAGCAGACGGGTAACACTGGCCAAAAAATGTGCAAGTATCTTTGTACCTGAATACATCATTTCTGTTTGATTGTGACATCCTGATTTCAAATATCTTAATGAAATGTACCAACTGGTTCTAGTTTATGACGCATTTACATTACAGTAAAATAAATAATGCATGTTTGTTGTTTAAATCCCTGGAGGGACCAGTGAGTCCTTCTATTTTAGCTTTACAAAAACTGTTGTTGCATACTCAGTTCATCGATATTTCAACATAAAATGATAGCAACAAAAAATACAAAATACTTGAAGTTAACATGCTTTTATAATATAATATAATATAATATAATTTAATATAATATAATAAAAAAAATATAATATAATATAATATAATTTATTAGGCAGATGCACTCTGACTTCGAAGGATGCTTCCCAATTAGTCGACTCCTACGACATACTTGCCGGGACGGCAGTGCGTCTATTCTCCCCCCCCCCACAATGAGGCCCCGAAACACACGGGAAATATAATATAATAGACGGTAATATATATTTTCATACACAATATAACATAAAATATGATTTTACCAAATTAGTTCTTTTTTAAACTAAACAACGTACTCCTAACATAATCTAATCGAACACAGACTACTTACAAACAGTGGAAGTACTCTAGCTCGAGGAGCAAGGAAATACAACTGTCAGGAAGGAGCTGCAACAGCTCTGTGCACAAACACTCACAGAATATTACTCCGGTGTCGGCGACAACTACTCCCCAGGCCAAGGGATCTTTGAAGCGCCAAGCACACGTACAATTCTAACAAGAGCCAACTTTGTATTTTCTGTTTTTCAAATTCGGACTGAAAATCTGCAGCAACCTGGCCACACAGAAGTGCGAGTAAACCAATGCAGGTTTAAAAATGGCCACTTCAACTTGCCACAGTGGCCGCATTTGGATTTGGAGGATTAGAACTTATCATACAAGTCCCTTCTGGCAGAGATGGCAGCTTTTGTTTGAATGCAGCTTAGCAAAAATCCGCCATGCTCAAAATACCCGCCAGGAAAGGTAACAAAATGGAGTCTGGAAATAGTACCAGGAATACGGTTTTAAACTCTCAAAGTCCGTCCACATTGTAACATTAATTTAGAATGCAATAGCCAGTTTCCGAGCATGTTTTCATTTTACTTTCAGTGTCAATCATCAGATTTTCTGTGTGGATTCCTGAGCTCCATATTGAGGGAAACAAGAACAAAAATATCGTACTCCGAAAAAGCATGTCGTAAAAGGCGTGTAATTAGGAGGGTTTCTTTCGAAGTCCCAGTGTATCTGCCTGAGAGACGACGAACCAACAGTCTGATAACAAGCCAGATCCATAGAACGGATGTTCAGGCCACACTAAATTTTGAGACAAGAACAAAGTTCAGAAGTGGATGAACAACCAAAACTATCCGCCGGAGTTTACATCTGGTGAACGCAAAACATAAAAAAAAAAAACAATTAAAATCTAATATAGTGACCGAGTCCAATGATAACCTTTAGGGTGCCATGTTTCAGGTCTATTGGAACTAGTCTCTGATTCCTTTTCTGAAAACCACTGAAATATATCAGCCTGCACTGTGTGGCCAAGAGTTATCAGTTAGTCTGCTTGTGATCTTCAGCGGAGTTATCAGTTTTTCTGCTGTGATCTTTAACCGAGTTATCAGTTTGTCTGAATGTGATCTTTAACCGAGTTATCAGTTTGTCTGCTTGTGATTTTCAACTGAATTATCAGTAGTATGCTTGTGATCTTCAACCGAAATATCAGTTTGTCTGAATGTGATCTTTAACTGAGTTATCAGTTTGTCTGCTTGTGACCGTTAACCATCATCCGCATCCTCCTCCTCCCCGTACTCCTCCTCTTATTTTGCTGTTAAAACGTCATACAGAAGTGGCGTTTATTTCTCCATCCCGTTCAATCTTATGTCATTGTTTGACTTCCCGTCCGAGAAGAAAACCGCGCAGAGAAAGGCGCTAAAGAACGAAGTGGAAAGTATAAGAAGGACATGGGGTGACTTGCAAGCGATAGCAAAGCAACAGAAAAATGTTCACAGGAATAGTCAAGGAAAGCTAAGGCGGCCGGTGTGTTGTTGATCAGACCGAAGATCGAGTGCCGATTGGTGGATACAAATGAGAAATGTCCCACTTCTGTAAAAATTGTATGTAAATTACTTTACAAACATATGCGCGCTGTGACGAGCTGGTCTGGACAGCTGTTTCTGTCCTTTTAAAAAGTGCTTTGTTTAGATAATATTATTACCAAAGTTCTAAACATTTTCCTATTGCTTTTAATTAGCATAATAACACTGGATTAATTAAGAAATTTCCTTAACTTTTTCTTAATGCTTTACTGTAGCAAAATTATAATTAAAGAGTTGAAAGGTAATAAAGGCGAAGAGTAGTGCAAGGGGTAACAAAGAGTAACTTCCCCCTTGGTGGGACCTCCGATCTGCCATTTTTCATTCCAGGCTAGATTGGGGGAGTCAAGATTTTGTTCTCCCCAATCGACACAGTTCAGTTAGTTCTGTTGTCTTGTTGCCTGAGTTTGAATTCCCTGCCAGGGGTGAGTTAAAAGAATAAGTTTAATTTGATGTATTGCTGCTTATTCCTCTGAATTAATTCCACAGGTTAAATTCTGAAATTTAATGCCCACATGGCTCAAAAACTATGATAAATTTCTTTATCCTCACTAACCACATTTATGATCTAGTATGTACATGTATGCAAACATATTATCGATTTGATGATTGAATTAATGTTTATTTGCTACTAGAAACGTGCATTGGTATTTTTAATAATTATACTTATATTAATTAAGTGATAATTATGTCCTCATGTGAAATCTCAGCCAGTTCCTGTTTCCAGCTTAGACAATTAAAAATAGGAATGAAGTGTATATTCATTATACCTAATCCCTTCTAAGTTGATTTTACCTCATGGTGATATTAGCTTAATAAATCACTGTCTTGCTTTAAATTAGATTTAGTCCAGATAATTCTGAGAATGGTTTAAGAGCTTGAAAAGTGAATAACACAGTGAGGCTGAATTTAATATTCACACTGTCAGAGAAGAAGAGATGTATGGCCCATGCTTGTAATTATTATTGTTGCTAAACTCTGCTGAATAAGATTAGCACATGTGTGGATTTAGATTTAAACTGGAGTGAGTGTTGTATATTTTATGTTAATACTGTGACAGATGGAAAGCCCATTGTCATCTATGATTGTATTTTGACATCTATCTCATCACCCAGTATATTGATGGAGATATGTCAATCCCATTTGTTTTCAAACAGTGCAAAGCACCTGTTATGAGTTCCTGGTCTTGGTAAACTCACTCCCTGTTTCTCATTCATTGTGATGTGAACCCATGTGGTTAAAATGAGAATATTGTGAAATATGACTGTGTATGTCTGTGTGTGTAAGCATGTTAACCCTTTAAAGGAGTACTAGTGTGCAGACATCAGAACAATTTACACTGAGGAATGCCCTTTCTTTTTGTGTGCTGTAAACTCTTGTTCTTGAGAGTATTCATGAAACTGATGTTTCCTAAATATTTTCCCATCAGGATTATGAACCATGTTCTGTATACATTCCCATTCTATACCAGTAGAATGTGAACACCTGTTACTATCCTACTCCATATATATGTGTGTAGGGTAACAGTTTAAAGACTGGAGGTATTGTTGTCTCCAGTTAGAACCTTCCTGACTGTTTGTATAAGGACTGTTCTATTGTTCTAGTTCCAGATTGTATTCCAGATGGTACTTACAGGTGGGAGTCCAGAAGTAGATCCTAAGCTAAGCTGCAGATACCCGATTGTCCGGACTGGACTGGAAGATTCGGCCTGCCTGATGTGTTTCCGAAGCTTAGTCAGAAGCTGACAACAGAAACCTAAGCTACAGCTAAGTGGGAACATCTGTTGCTTTCCCAATCTATATTTTTATATCCACAGCCATTTTATTTAGTTATCATTTGAATTTATATTGATTTGAAAATCCTAATAAATGTTAGTTTAATGTTCCTACAGTTTTATGAAGTTTCATTTTAACTATAAACATTGTCAGTGAACTTAAGAACATTTAAATATACAATCTTAATTACAGCAGGGAATAAGATGTGGGCAAACCCCGAATCCTCTCATTTAACCAGCAAGGCTGGGGTTACTATAAGACTATATGATGACTCACTGTTTGTAATTCCCTCTGTAAAGTGCACATAGTGCATTCGCTAGTTAAAGCGAAGTTACCCGCCACACGCGCACACACATACTCACATCATACAAGCACACGCTCATACAAGCACACGCTCATACAAGCACACACGCATACAAGCACACGCGCGCGCGCACACACACACACACACACACACACACACACACACACCAGACAAACCGTCACAAAAACATACGAGACACACGCAAACATACAAACACGCACACATACAAACACGCACACATACACGCACACATACAAACACGCACACATACATGGCCTGTAATACATTTCGGGTAATTTTGTTCGATAAACTATGAAAATAACAACAACCATAAATATCAAGAATATTCAAAAATACCCCAGAATGAAAAGAAAAAGTGACGTCTCTGTTTAAGAACATGGGGGCACAATAGGCACATCCAAACTGTCTCAAAGACAAGGATTAGCCAATGAAAGCCCCAGACAAGCTGAACGTCACCTGGACAACACAAGCGGATTTTCAAATACAACATTTTCTGACAACATAGTTAACAGACAGAAACCAATCAACGGGTTTTCTTTATTGAGTCGAGTTTTTCCTATCCTGTTCTTAGCCCTCATAAATATTCGTTTGAAACTCTCTGCTTCTCTCTCTCTCTCTTTCCCTTGTTCTTTTTCTCTGAGTCTCTTTCTCATCTCTCTCGCCGTCTCCATCTCAATTTCTGTTGCCTGGTGTCGAGAAATCTCCGTCAAATCTTTGCAAACTAGAAGACAATCCCGATGTGCAAATCAAATCTTCCTGGCATGTGGCCACCTCATTTACTGCCGGTGATTGAGCTGATTGTGTTTCTGCAACATCCCACTGGATGTGTTGTTGAGATGATGATGTCCGAAAGACATTTCTTTACCAATTTGTGAAAGGTTTCTGGACCACGGCACAGTTACCAAGCTTACACCACACAATAACTAATGTCACACGGCACAGTTACCAAGCTTACACCACACAATAACTAATGTCACACGGCGCAGTTACCGAGCTTACACTGTAAAATTAGGCAACTACCAATTTTGTTATTTGAAACCTATTATCATTTTTAATTGCACACTTATATTAATATTTGATATTATTATTATTATGCTTTTACAGAAGTCTTTGGCTATTTGATCTTTCTCGCGTCAGAGTGCTCAAACACCTCCACCCTTTGTCCTTCCCCCTTCATGAGTCATCACCTTTATCTCATATTTTCTTTGTTTCCCCCCACCCCTTTTTCCACCCAATGGATAATTACAATGAACACATCAGTCGGACTTACAGACGTCAAGAAATGCCAGAACTCACATGACAGACCCACAACAGTCAGACTTACAGACGTCAAGAAATGCCAGAACTCGCATGACGTACTCACATCAGTCGGACTTATAGACGTCAAGAAATGCCAGAACTCACATGACAGACCCACAACAGTCGGATTTATAGACGTTAAGAAATGTCAGAACTCGCATGACGTACTCACATCAGTCGGACTTACAGACGTTAAGACATGCCAGAACTCACATGACGTACTCACATCAGTCGGACTTACAGACGTTAAGACATGCCAGAACTCACATGACATACCCACAACAGTCAGACTTACAGACGTCAAGAAATGCCAGAACTCGCATGACGTACTCACATCAGTCGGACTTATAGACGTCAAGAAATGCCAGAACTCACATGACAGACCCACAACAGTCGGATTTATAGACGTTAAGAAATGTCAGAACTCGCATGACGTACTCACATCAGTCGGACTTACAGACGTTAAGACATGCCAGAACTCACATGACGTACTCACATCAGTCGGACTTACAGACGTTAAGACATGCCAGAACTCACATGACATACTCACATCAGTCGGACTTACAGACGTTAAGACATGCCAGAACTCACATGACGTACTCACATCAGTCGGACTTACAGACGTTAAGACATGCCAGAACTCACATGACGTACTCACATCAGTCGGACTTACAGACGTTAAGACATGCCAGAACTCACATGACATACTCACATCAGTCGGACTTACAGACGTTAAGACATGCCAGAACTCACATGACGTACTCACATCAGTCGGACTGACAGACGTTAAGACATGCCAGAACTCACATGACGTACTCACATCAGTCGGACTTACAGACGTTAAGACATGCCAGAACTCACATGACGTACTCACATCAGTCGGACTTACAGACGTTAAGACATGCCAGAACTCACATGACATACTCACATCAGTCGGACTTACAGACGTTAAGACATGCCAGAACTCACATGACATACTCACATTGTAGTTATCACAAAGAAAGCAAGCAACAATAATCGGTGGCAGTGCAGAATAAGTGAGGAAACTAATCCTGGAAGGATTGCCACTAATGTTAATGTAGCTGTTACAATAAATCTACAAATGACGGTTACCAATCTCGAGGTGGTTATTAACAAAGAATCCAGGAATAATTTCCACCAGTCTTCAGTTGTAAATAGAGACCTGTAATCTCTTCACTAGCCGATGCTGGACCAAATTCTGTTGGACCAAATTCTGCGCTGACCCACAACAATGTCACAACTCTTGTTGTGTTTACAGGAGTCGGGGGTCAAGGCTGCTGATCTTGAACTTTCCCAGTTGTAAACGAGCTGTTGTGGTTCACACACAACTTGAGCAAATAATGAGTGTCTCCTCACTCAGGGAAATGTGTAAACAGGGAATTGTACAGAAATCAGCTCAGCGTAGAATCTCATTCCGTTTGGTTTGATGTCTACTTTAATTGCCGCAACACAGATGAGAGTAGTTGGTAATCAAATGGACAAACATATTGCAGTGGTCATCCAAAATGTTATCCTTGCCTTTGGTTTAGAAATTGTCATTAATGTAGCTGGGTCTCACGGCGAGGTCATTGTTCACAAGCTGACCAACTCTGGACAAAATTAATAAGAAGACTGGGCGGGGGTTGGGGGGGGGGTGACTGCGTGGTCTAGAGGCATGGTGTCCGCCTCGAGTGCTGTGGGTTCCGGGTTCAATTCCTGGTAAGGGCTAGAATGTTTTTAACGTGGACTTGAACTTCTAGTAATTCCCCCTAGTCTCTGGCTAGTGAGATCGGACGCCCGTGTGTATTGTTGCGCACGCAAAAATTCCGTTGGCATTGGAAATCGAAAACAGTAGCCTAATGGCGCTTTCAGTGCATAATTTGGAGTTGAAAATCTACCTAAAGTATTTCAGGATCCTCGCTGGTGCTACAGAACCTGTGCACTGTGCTGAGTTTCTTCGGACTTGAGTTAAAAGAAGAACGCAGCACTAATGGGTTACTACCCGTGTGCCATGATGTTGGTCCGGTGTTCAAATTTCAAAACTTCTAAGAAGACTGCTGCCAGTAAACTCTGGTGATGTTGACGTCAACACTTCTGTGATTTCTGAACATGTTCCACAGTCAATCCGATCGCATCCTTCCTTCAAGTACAGCCTGTAATCAATATTATCCTGATCCTTGAGCATATGTTGACACAGTTTTAGCGAGCTATGTGTCCCGTTTGAACAAGTACGCTACATAATTCTATGAAAGTATGTGACATCATTCTAGGGAAGGTATGTTACTACACCATTCAAAGAAGACACGTAACACCATTTTAGGAATGCATACTACACCATTCTAGGGAAAGTGTGTTAGACCATTCTAGGGAAGGTATGTTACACTATTCTAGGGAAGGTATGTTACACCATTCTAGGGAAGGTATGTTTCACCATTCTAGGGAAGGTATGTTACACCATTCTAGGGAAGGTGTGTTACACCATTCTAGGGAAGGTGTGTTACACCATTCTAGGGAAGGTATGTTACACCATTCTAGGTAAGGTATGTTAAACAATTCTAGGTAAGGTATGTTACACCATTCTAGGGAAGGTATGTTACACCATTCTAGGGAAGGTATGTTACACCATTCTAGGGAAGGTATGTTACAAAATTCTAGGGAAGGTGTGTTACACCATTCTAGGGAAGGTGTGATACACCATTGTAGGGAAGGTATGTTACACAATTAATGGAAGGTATGTTACACAATTAATGGAATGTATGTTACACCATTCTAGGAAGGTATGTTACACCATTCTAGGGAAGATGTGTTACACCATTCTAGGGAAGATATGTTACACCATTCTAGGGAAGGTATGTTACACCATTCTAGGGAAGGTGTGTTACACGATTCTAGGGAAGGTATGTTACACCATTCTAGGGAAGGTATGTTACACAATTCTAGGTAAGGTATGTTACACCATTCTAGGGAAGGTATGTTACACCATTATAGGGAAGGTATGTTACACCATTCTAGGGAAGGTATGTTACACAAATAATGGAAGGTATATTACACAATTAATGGAATGTATGTTACACCATTCTATGGAAGGTATGTTACGCCAACCTAGAGAAGGTATATTACTCCATTCTAGGGAAGGTATGTTACTCCTTTCTAGGGAAGGTATGTTACACCATTATAGGGAAGGTATGTTACACAACTCTAGGGACGGTATGTTACACCATTAATGGAAGGTATATTACACCATTCTATGAAAGGTATATTACACCCTTCTAGGTAAGGCATGTTACATCATTCTGGGAAGGCATGTTAACCATTCGATGCAGGTATGTTACACCATTTTATAAGGGTATGATTCACCATTCCTGGAACGTGCTACACAATTCTCTGGCGGTATTTTGCATCATTTTCGGAAGATATGCAAAGATGTACATTATGTAATTATGTCTTACACGATTCGGTGCTTAAATTTCAATTATTCTGCTACCACTGTTATCCCTCCCCTAGCCACTCCACTCTAACTTTGGTTTTCGTGGCTCGGCTTCCAGAAAAAGGCAACCACGTCATCAATCGGTGAAGATTGACAGTCTGCTCTCAAACGAGCAATCATCCGCGTAAACGGGAAATCTAGTGCCGATCGATACAGCGGCAATCAACATGTCATTGACCCCGGCAGTTCTGGATGGAGCGACTGGGGGATCAAATCGCTGCTGTGTTTACCTCAATACTCGGAGAAAGGGAATGTGATTTTCTGGTGCGGTGTGGTGAATGAATGTGTCCACTTGTACAGTTGTGCAAACTCAGATGTAGGTTTGTGACCAGCTCACAGCATCTTCTGATAGAAATCATAACAGGCTGTCACACACAGAGGCTTGTGACAACTACAGAACATTCCCCGTGTGGGTTCAGAGACACCAGGCGGGGGGTGGGAGGGGGGGGGGGGGGCGGAAGGACAGTAGACTCCCAGCCCCTAACAAGCATGTCGTAGCCTGTGACTAATTGGCATTTTTTCTTTCGAAGTCGGAGTCCATCTGTAAGGCGAGGAACCAACAGTCTGCATACATATCTGCAAGTTCTGGAACAAGAGCAAAGTCCAGAAGTGGACGAACAACCACAAATGTCTGCTAGAGTTTACAGCTAGTGAACGATAGGAAAGAGAGCCAGTGCACATGAAAGATCAGTATCCGCCATCTTGACATGATCAGATCACGTGATATGACACTCTACGGTCCACAAATATCGAAATTCTAAAACCATGGACACAAGAAGGAGGCTACAGGACATGTCCAGCGGTTATATCAGTAAGGTCAAGGACACTTTTGACGTCACTGGGGCATCAGACATATGATGCCAGACTAGCATTTGAATAGACCACTGACACCGACTGTCTTTGTTCTCCAGGACACTACATGGCACCAGGAATGCAAAAGGGCCTTGACTGAAATATGGCACCTCCTGAAGATTTGGAAGAGAGTCTTTTACATTTGCATGCCCCCCCCCCCCCCCCCTAAAAGCCTGGAAAAAGGCTCTTAACTTTTAAAGGATACCGATATTCGCCAGGGTCGCCCTGGGAAGGAAAATATATTTGAAAAATAATTTCAAGTCAATGTGGATACAAACGCAAGGCTTTCCAGCAGCCAGGCGAGCGTCTACTCACTACGCAGCAGTAATGGATATCTTCTTCTTAAAGAGCATGCTATGTGGCGTTGGTAGTCATGTCCATCCACAACCTTCTACCATATATTCAGTCAGCTCTTACACAGATGATCCCCCATGCCATGATGTCAAAGTGTCCGGCATTGCCTCTCTCTCGGTCTCTTCCTGCATCTCCTTCCCTCTATCGTTCCCATTTGCATGATGTTTTCCAGTTTTCTCCTTCACATGACATGACCAAAGAATAAACATGATCTGGGGATACGTGGTCTGGAGGCATGGCGTCCACCACGAATGCTGGAGATCCTGGGTTCAAGCCCTGGTGAAGGCTGAGATTTTGTTCACGTTCACTTCTAGTATTTTCCCTGGTATCTGGACTAGTAAGACCAGACGCCCATGTGTATTACTGCGCACGTAAAAATATCACTTGGCAGTTTGAAAGTATAGCCTAACGGGGCTGCCCGGTCAAAAATTTGAGTTATTAAAAAAATCTACCCAAAGTATTTCAGGATCCTCGCTGGTGCTACGGAGCTCGAGCACTGCGCCGAGAGATTCTGCTAACTCACCCTTGTCGCACGATGGTGATCCGCTGTATATACGAAACAAACAAACAATGTAGATGATCTTTTTCTGATGTGGGCAATCAGTTCTCTTCGAGAATTAGTTTCTTTCAAGACATCTTCATTACTTTTTCTATCTGTCCAGAGTTTTATCATTCGTCTTGCCCGGCTCTCTAGCGTAGTTGATTAAACCTTACATGGCGGTGAACGGGTGACGAACGCCTTGTGGTCTGGGTTCACTCCCGGGGGTAGGCAGAAAAGCCACATTTCTCCCAGATTTTCGGTATTTACAATGGAATCAAGGCTGAAAGGTTGCGACATCCATAATACCGAACCAAAGGGTTAAGAACTCATGGCTTCTGGATATTTAAAAAAAAAAAAATAATAAATCATTCGTCTATGAAACCGCTTCTCCCCAGATTTCATATAAGTTTTCACTAATCTACCAGTTGTCCATGATTCACTTCAGTGCATCAGGATAGGAATTGTGTAGCTTTCAAAAAGTCTCTTTCTGGTCTCAACTGACAAAGACAGATTGCATAGAATATTCTTCATTTTGTAAAATGTTGTCTTTGCTTGAGCTATTCTACATTAAACTTCTTAAGCACATCTTCCATTTGATCTCATCAGGTGAAACATTGTTCCATTGACTTTGATGTTGCAGTCAGGAGTGTACATTTTCTGTGTACTTATCTTTACTTCTTTTTTTTTGTTTGTCCCTCCGGTTCTACCCACGCACTTTAGGCACCGCTCTCACACAAATAACTGAAACTTTTGTGAGTATTTTGCAGAGTGGATACATAAACATAAATATTGTCTGACACGCATGAAAGGAGATGCCAAGACTATAGGATACACTAAACCAGTGGTTCCCAAACCCAGGGGTGCCTCGATCGTATGCCAGGGGTGCCGCGATCGTATGCCAAGGGTGCCGCGTTCGTATGCCAGGGGTGCCGCGATCGTATGCCAGGGGTGCCGCGATCGTATGCCAGGAGTGCCGCGATCGTATGCCAGGGGTGCTTCGGCAACAATCAAGAATTTAGCAAAATCTGCCTGAGATGAGCAAAGACAACAGTTTAAAACAAAAGTAGCCCGCAGGAAGCCAAGAAGATCTCTAGATGCGGCTCTATTAGAAACAGTTTAAAACAAAAGTAGCCTGCAGGAAGCCAAGAAGATCTCTAGATGCGGCTCTATTAGAAACAGTTTAAAACAAAAGTAGCCTGAAGGAAGCCAAGAAGATCTCTAGATGCGGCTCTATTAGAAACAGTTTAAAACAAAAGTAGCCTGAAGGAAGCCAAGCAGATCTCTAGATGCGGCTCTATTAGAAACAGTTTAAAACAAAAGTAGCCTGCAGGAAGCCAAGAAGATCTCTAGATGCGGCTCTATTAGAAACAGTTTAAAACAAAAGTAGCCTGCAGGAAGCCAAGAAGATCTCTAGATGCGGCTCTATTAGAAACAGTTTAAAACAAAAGTAGACTGCAGGAAGCCAAGAAGATCTCTAGATGCGGCTCTATTAGAAACAGTTTAAAACAAAAGTAGCCTGCAGGAAGCCAAGAAGATCTCTAGATGCGGCTCTATTAGAAACAGTTTAAAACAAAAGTAGCCTGAAGGAAGCCAAGAAGATCTCTAGATGCGGCTCTATTAGAAACAGTTTAAAACAAAAGTAGCCTGCAGGAAGCCAAGAAGATCTCTAGATGCGGCTCTATTAGAAACAGTTTAAAACAAAAGTAGCCTGAAGGAAGCCAAGAAGATCTCTAGATGCGGCTCTATTAGAAACAGTTTAAAACAAAAGTAGCCTGAAGGAAGCCAAGAAGATCTCTAGATGCGGGTCTATTAGAAAACAATGCTATTACCAAGGCTGCAGTGCATTCTCAACCAACGCTTTTATAAAGATACTAGAGCAACCTTCATGTGATTTCAGGGTGCAAGAACGTAAAGGAAATAATGAAAATTTTACCCAAACAGTTTCATTCATCGCATTAATGACAAATAAACATTGAATGTGCACTTTTTGTTTTCATAAATATTTAAACCGCTTTAAGGGAAAGTGTTCCACAAATAATTTTTGCCCGACAAGGGCGCCTCGGCGAAAAAAGTATGTGAAACGCTTACATAGAAGACAGGGGAAGAAACAGCCAAGCTAAAGACGAGGCTGAGATCTATGTAAAGTAAACGGTACTTTTCCATACCTTCGGGCTACTGGGCATATAGGGCTAGGCCTATATCTTACAGACCAATCAGCAGTTAGTGCTCAGACTTACTAGAGATGTCATATCTTTTGTCAATTAATAGTCTAATTTGTATAAATTAACAGTCTATTTTGAATTAGTAAACATCGTGTATTGTGTAGGAAGTAACACATTCTAATTTGTAACAGTAAACATAGTCTAGTTAGAATCAATTATCGCAAAGTCTAGTTTGCATTAGTTCCTTTTCGTCTTATTTTCATTGGCTGTAAACTCTGGTACCAAGTTCTGGTTGTTCGTCTACTTTGGTCTTATTTTCATTGGCTGTAAACTCTGGTACCAAGCTCTGGTTGTTCGTCTACTTTGGTCTTATTTTCATTGGCTGTAAACTCTGGTACCAAGCTCTGGTTGTTCGTCTACTTTGGTCTTATTTTCATTGGCTGTAAACTCTGGTACCAAGCTCTGGTTGTTCGTCTACTTTGGTCTTATTTTCATTGGCTGTAAACTCTGGTACCAAGCTCTGGTTGTTCGTCTACTTTGGTCTTATTTTCATTGGCTGTAAACTCTGGTACCAAGTTCTGGTTGTTCGTCTACTTTGGTCTTATTTTCATTGGCTGTAAACTCTGGTACCAAGCTCTGGTTGTTCGTCTACTTTGGTCTTATTTTCATTGGCTGTAAACTCTGGTACCAAGCTCTGGTTGTTCGTCTACTTTGGTCTTATTTTCATTGGCTGTAAACTCTGGTACCAAGTTCTGGTTGTTCGTCTACTTTGGTGTTATTTTCATTGGCTGTAAACTCTGGTACCAAGCTCTGGTTGTTCGTCTACTTTGGTCTTATTTTCATTGGCTGTAAACTCTGGTACCAAGCTCTGGTTGTTCGTCTACTTAGGTCTTATTTTCATTGGCTGTAAACTCTGGTACCAAGTTCTGGTTGTTCGTCTACTTTGGTCTTGCTCCAGAACTTGACGTTTGTATGGACACCAGTTTTATAGATCGGGTGGGGGTGTAGATGGTGGGGGGTGGGGGAGGACAGTGAGTTTACTCCCGCCACCTAAATGGGGCCACAGAGGCCCCACGAAAAGTATCACTTCAATAAACAGTCTAATGTGTATTATTTAACACAGTCTAATTTGTATCATTTAACACAGTCTAATTTGTATCATTTAACACAGTCTAATTTGTATCATTTAACACAATCTAATTTGCAACAGTTAACACACATTCTAATTTGTACCAGTTCACACACAGTCTAATTTGTATCAGTAAATTCACAGTCTAATCTATATCAGTCAACACACAGTCTAATCTGTATCAGTTAGCACACAATCTAATTTGCATCAGTCAACACACAGTCTAATGTGTACCAGTCAAAACACAATCTAATATGTATCAGTTAACACACAGTCTAATCTGTATCAGAAAAAAATACAGTCTAATTTGTATCAGTTAACTCCCAGTCTAATCTATATCAGTTAACACACAATCTAATTTGTACCAGTCAACACGCAGTCTAATCTGTATCAGAAAAAATACAGTCTAATTTGTATCAGTTAACTCCCAGTCTAATCTATATCAGTCAACACAGTCTAATCTATATCAGTCAACACAGTCTAATCTATATCAGTCAACACACAGTCTAATCTGTATCAGTCAACACACAGTCTAATCTGTATCAGTCAACACACAGTCTAATCTGTATCAGTCAACACACAGTCTAATCTATATCAGTTAACACACAGTCTAATCTATATCAGTTAACACACAGTCTAATCTATATCAGTTAACACACAGTCTAATCTATATCAGTTAACACACAGTCTAATCTATATCAGTTAACACACAGTCTAATCTATATCAGTCAACACACAGTCTAATCTATATCAGTTAACACACAGTCTAATCTATATCAGTTAACACACAGTCTAATCTATATCAGTCAACACACAGTCTAATCTGTATCAGTCAACACACAATCTAATCTGTATCAGTCAACACACAGTCTAATCTGTATCAGTCAACACACAATCTAATCTGTATCAGTCAACACACAGTCTAATTCGTTAACACACAGTCCAATCTGTAAAGTTAACACAGAGTATATTTTCCTTTAACCGCAAGCCTAATACTACTAACATTTACACGATTGCTAGTTTTAACAGTGGGTGTCCCTAAGAAATATTTCATCATTATTACATAACTGACGTATGCCAGATATACACACAGTTAAACAAACATACTCAGAGAAAGTTTACATGCATATAATTAGTTGTACTCACGTGCACACAAAATAAGCAGATTCCATCAGAAAGTTAACTGTCATATAAACGGTTGTACTTACATACACACATAATAAGCATATATTGTCACAGATTTGACGTTATTATAAACACTCCTACACAGGTGCACAAACAATAGACAGATTTTGTCAGAAAGTCAACGTTATTAAAACAGTTGTGTTCAAATGTACACACAAGAAAGTTAATGGTAATTTAACAATTGTACTCGCCTGTACTTTTCCGTGTCGTTGAGTGAACATTCCAAGGAGATATTCCCAAACTAAACAACAACAACAACAATAAAGTCAACAATGTCGAACATTTTACAGGCCCTTTGTGACTGGCCAAACTCGACAATTACGTCAGTGAGCTCCAGGTGTCACCGCACGTGAGCGCATCGTTTGCACGATCTATGACTCACGCCTCTCATCAACGAGCAGCGCTCACGTCGTTAGCCCTCAGGTTTAACAATTAACGGCTCAGACATTTTTCAGGTGAACAGCCCGACTGTTTCTTTGTGCCTGCTTGCCTGGCTCGGAGAGAATAAATAGGGAGAAGGGTGCCAGTGGAGTAAATTGACTGTTCTCTTGAACCTAGTTTAGCTTCACTAGAACAGTCGCCATTCATTGATTCTCCTATGGCAGGGGTGGATTCTCCAGGAATTTCCACAGCGTGGGGAAGTTTCTGTAGGGTAATTTGACTGCAAATCTAGGTCAGTGCCGGGTTTTTGCTATAACTGTAATCAGATGCTATAGCTGTAGCAGTGGTTTGATACGACATATATAGTAACAGTATGATACTATAGATATCGCAGCATATATATTCCTGAAACATGTTCTCCCGTTGTGCCTCACCACAACGGCACCGGCACCGGCAGGAATTATTTACTCCCTACCAAAATCACCGAGCTCAACAACAGCTCGGCCATTACTGCAGGAGATTTGGTCATGTTGTTTGTGGACAAGTTCGTCCAGCCTGTAATATCTTGCTAGGGAAGCCTAGCAGTACTCCACACTGGGCAAGACCATTTTCTCCAGCTAGTAGAGCTTTTCATCAGGGATCCAACAATCGCCAGAATCAAACACGATCATCATCCGGCTCAAAAGTCGCAATCGCGAATGCGAATAGACGTAAGTCGTGCATCAAACATAACAATGCTCCTAGACGTAAGTCGTACATCAAACATAACAATGCGCCTTGACGTAAGTCGTGCATCAAACATAACAATGCTCCTTGACGTAAGTCGTGCATCAAACATAACAATGCTCCTAGACGTAAGTCGTACATCAAACATAACAATGCTCCTTGACGTAAGTCGTGCATCAAACATAACAATGATCCTAGAGGTAAGTCGTACATCAAACATAACAATGCTCCTTGACGTAAGTCGTGCATCAAACATAACAATGATCCTAGACGTAAGTCGTACATCAAACATAACAATGCGCCTAGACGTAAGTCGTGCATCAAACATAACAATGATCCTAGAGGTAAGTCGTACATCAAACATAACAATGCTCCTTGACGTAAGTCGTGCATCAAACATAACAATGATCCTAGACGTAAGTCGTACATCAAACATAACAATGCGCCTAGACGTAAGTCGTACATCAAACATAACAATGCTCCTAGAGGTAAGTCGTACATCAAACATAACAATGCTCCTAGAGGTAAGTCGTGCATCAAACATAACAATGCTCCTAGACGTAAGTCGTGCATCAAACATAACAATGCTCCTAGAGGTAAGTCGTACATCAAACATAACAATGATCTTAGACGTAAGTCGTACATCAAACATAACAATGCTCCTAGACGTAAGTCGTACATCAAACATAACAATGCTCTTAGACGTAAGTCGTACATCAAACATAACAATGCTCCTAGACGTAAGTCGTACATCAAACATAACAATGCTCCTAGACGTAAGTCGTACATCAAACATAACAATGCTCCTAGACGTAAGTCGTACATCAAACATAACAATGCTCCTTGACGTAAGTCGTACATCAAACATAACAATGCTCCTTGACGTAAGTCGTGCATCAAACATAACAATGCTCCTAGAGGTAAGTCGTACATCAAACATAACAATGCTCCTAGACGTAAGTCGTACATCAAAC
This sequence comes from Candidula unifasciata, assembly GCA_905116865.2. Lineage (NCBI taxonomy): Eukaryota > Metazoa > Mollusca > Gastropoda > Stylommatophora > Geomitridae > Candidula > Candidula unifasciata. Next base: position 402,780 of record CAJHNH020000802.1, on the reverse strand, counting down.
ATAACAATGCTCCTTGACGTAAGTCGTGCATCAAACATAACAATGCTCCTAGAGGTAAGTCGTACATCAAACATAACAATGCTCCTAGACGTAAGTCGTACATCAAACATAACAATGCTCCTTGACGTAAGTCGTACATCAAACATAACAATGCTCCTAGAGGTAAGTCGTACATCAAACATAACAATGCTCCTAGAGGTAAGTCGTACATCAAACATAACAATGTTCCTAGAGGTAAGTCGTGCATCAAACATAACAATGCTCCTAGACGTAAGTCGTACATCAAACATAACAATGCGCCTTGACGTAAGTCGTACATCAAACATAACAATGCTCCTAGAGGTAAGTCGTACATCAAACATAACAATGCTCCTAGAGGTAAGTCGTACATCAAACATAACAATGCTCCTAGAGGTAAGTCGTACATCAAACATAACAATGCTCCTAGAGGTAAGTCGTACATCAAACATAACAATGCGCCTAGACGTAAGTCGTACATCAAACATAACAATGCGCCTAGACGTAAGTCGTGCATCAAACATAACAATGCGCCTAGAGGTAAGTCGTACATCAAACATAACAATGCTCCTGGACGTAAGTCGTGCATCAAACATAACAATGCGCCTAGAGGTAAGTCGTACATCAAACATAACAATGCGCCTAGAGGTAAGTCGTACATCAAACATAACAATGCTCCTAGACGTAAGTCGTGCATCAAACATAACAATGCGCCTTGACGTAAGTCGTACATCAAACATAACAATGCGCCTAGACGTAAGTCGTACATCAAACATAACAATGCTCCTAGAGGTAAGTCGTACATCAAACATAACAATGCTCCTAGACGTAAGTCGTACATCAAACATAACAATGCTCCTTGACGTAAGTCGTGCATCAAACATAACAATGCTCCTTGACGTAAGTCGTGCATCAAACATAACAATGCGCCTAGACGTAAGTCGTACATCAAACATAACAAAGCAGCGGATGATTTTGCCAGAGAGATTATATTCATTCAGGCATTCAGCTTTTTTATTTTTTTCTTCTTTGGGCATCTTGTTCTTAGATCTTTACTCCCAGAAGCTGCTATGGCTGTACAATAAATAACTTTATGCATTTTTATTGAAACTGGTTTCTGCATAAAGTTCGAGGTACAAATATTGTTAATATTTTCATAAACTGAGCAGCTAAATATAATTAACTTGTCAGAAAATACCGGGAAATCAAAATATTGAACAGAGTCAAAGTTAATAAAGTCAAAGTTAACGGATGAAAATGGCGGATGTTAGAATCAATAATCACTATTTATGACTTTCACACGTAAATTAATCTACAGAAGTCAAGTAAAGAACCTTTCCCACGCCTTTAGGTGTATATGGTATATTGGGTTAGACCTATATTTTAGAGACCACCGGCACAAGATGGGTGATGTGGACAGCATCACGCCGGCCGCCTTTACTTCCTGGGCCTGCACCCGGTACCCAATCAAGGCTGGTCAACTTGGGAGCCAAGATCAATTTTTGAAAATAGTCCGACTCCGCCAGGGAGCGAACCCACGATCTTTCGATTCGCGGCGAGCGTCTAGCCTCTCTGCCACGGCGAATGTACAGAAGGGTATAAATCTAATTTATAAATATAAATTATTTATTTTTTAAGAATGTCAGTGTTTACAGGTGGGTATGGATAGGGTACCGCAGATTTATAGCCTGATATCTTAGATATAAGAGTAATAAAATAAATTTAGATCTAGCAATGTCCACAAGAAAAGATTCTGTTGATGCCGTAATAAAACTCAGTTTTATTAATAGAGTTCTCATGGCATAGCACAAAAGACGGCATAGCTAGACTAACAACTGAACTGTCTTATAGCAAACAGCAGCGTTCCTCTATCTTTTTTATACCCTCGGACCACCCACACTGTTTCGGGCCCGCACAGACCAAACACGAACCACAGCAGTTTATATGTTGAATACGTCAGGAGAGAGTGAGAGAGAGAGAGAGAGAGAGAGAGAGAGAGAGAGAGAGAGAGAGAGAGAGAGAGAGAGAAAGAGAGAGAGAGTGTGTGTTAGGGACAGATTGAGAAGAAAACTAGAAGAAGAGAAATAGTGAGAGAGAGACACAGAGAGAGAGAGAGAGAGAGAGAGAGAGAGCCAGAGAGAGAGAGAGAGAGTGTGTGTGTGTTAGGGGCAGATTGAGAAGAAAACTAGAAGAAGAGAAATAGTGAGAGAGAGAGAGAGAGAAAGAGAAAGAGAGAGGGGTGAGTGAGAAAGAGGGAAGCTGAGATAGAGCGAGAAAGAGGCAATGGAAGTAGACAGACAGAAACAGAAGAGGAAAATAGAGGAGGGGGAGGCTGTTAGATAAGACAACACACAAGATATGTCAAGAAGAGAATGCTAACAACATAACAGATGCCACAACTCAGACACACGCGGGCATGCACGATTAGGGACACAAAAACTTCACTGATGAAATTTCAAAGATCTGAACGAATCTTTTATCTAGGTTTTCAAATTATAATACAAAAGCGTATTCATCATTTGCTAACGTGAAATTACACTTTACCTTTTTGTAATGACAGGGCTTACATTGATTTACAAAAAAGATTGCATATTCTGACATACCTCGCAAATTATATAGCATTAAAAATACTGAGGCCATCTTCGTCGTCATTATCATTATTATCATCATCACCATCACCATCATCTTCGTCTTGCAAAGCTTTGTGTTCCACCTTGTCACGGTCACTTCAACATGCTTCTTCCAATAAAGGTCATCGAGTTTCTTCTCCAAATACAAGGCTATCTTTTTATTGCATTCTGGGCACATACTCAACACCGAGTTCTACTCGCGGAACATACAAGTATCATGATGGAAACAACAACAGTGAGAATATCATGTGTACTATCGCTATCATCACCACCACTACTACTACTACTACTACTACCACCACTACTACACTACCACCACCACTACTACTACTACCACCACCACTACCACCACCACCACCACAACAACAACAACAACTACTACTACTACTACTACCACCACCACCACTACTACAACAACTACTACTACTACTACTACTACTGCTGCTACTAGTACTACCACTACTACTACCACTACTACTACTACTACTACTACTACTACTAGTACTACTACTACTACTACTACTACTACTACTACTACTACTACTGCTACTACTAATGCCACTACTACCACTACGACTGCTACTACTACTACTACTACTACTACTACTACTACTACTACTACTACTACTACTACTACTACTACTACTACTACTACTACTACTACTACTACTACTACTACTACTACTACTACTACTACTACTACTACATCCACCACTACTATTACTACTACTACTACTACTACTACTACTACTATCACCACTACTATGACGCTTAATACTACTACAATAACTATGACTCTCAGCGCAATTAAATCAACAACTGATTATGCAACAACATTATTTTCAATCAGGAGATTCTTTACAGAACGAGGCTCTCTTTATGGAACGACTAAAGAAATCCCTTTCTCTAGTCAATTCTCCAGCCCTATGTGCTTTCATAGCCATTGCATCTGCAATATCCTTTATCCACTTTCGTGCAGGTCTGCCTCTGCCTCGTTTTCTCCGGAAACTGAACTCTCCATGATTGTTCTCCCCAGACCAGTATGACGTTTAACATGGCCAGACCAGTATGACGTTTAACATGGCCAGAAAAGTATGACGTTTAACATGGCCAGAAAAGTATGACGTTTAACATGGCCAGACCAGTATGACGTTTAACATGGCCAGAAAAGTATGACGTTTAACATGGCCAGAAAAGTACGACGTTTAACATGGCCAGAAAAGCTCCAGTTTTGCCACAGGATGCTGTATATGAGCAAGTTCTTCCCTACGTTCAGATCGTGTAGGATGTTGATGTTTCTTATACAATAACGTAGAATAATAATAATAAGAAAAACAACAAAACACAAACACATACATACACAAAACGGTAAAACTCTATTGTTATTGAAGACCAGGTTGACTCAAGACGTGTTTAAGGAAAGATTTCCCACGATGAAACAAGCCATCAACACTCACGTCTGGCGGAGCTGGCGTGGTGGCGCGGCTAGACGCCTGACTGCTGATCAGAGGATCGTGGGTTCAGACCCTGAAGTAGCCGAACTTTATTTTCAAAAATAACTTTGGCTCCCAGGTCGAACAAGCCTTAAATGGGTGCCAGGTGAAGTCATGGGACGTAAAGGCGGCCGGCGTGATGCTGACCACATCACCAACCAAGTGCCGATTGGCCTATAAAATATAGGTCTAACCCTATATGCCTAAAGGTGTGAAAAAAAAAGTATTCACTTATGACTGACACTCCACATTTAGAGCTGTTGCTAAATCGCCAAGCCATACACGAGTGAACAAGCAGAATCTACAGGATTCTAACATCATATGCAACAATAGCAACAACGACGGCACAAGAAACACTTACCTCTACTTAGAGGTTGAAACTAAGAAAGCCACAAATAAGACAGTTAAGAAACGTTAATGATTTTATCTAATGATGAACGGACACCGGTGTTCAATGATTCACTCTACTGCGCATATCCTGGGCTGCAAATACTCAAACAGTCAACAGATTTCTGGTGCTAAGACTGATCAAACACCGTCTACTGGACTGCGCCGTTTCACTGAGGATGTTTTTCCTATCATGTTTGTTTTGGTTCCTGTCTTGTCGCGCCAGATACTCCGCCACACAGCCAAGGTCTCGGCACGAGGAGGTATTGCGGCACGTCGGCTATTTCTTGCTAGTGTTGAAGATGCTTCATTTTTCTATAGTACTTGCTCATTCACCTCAAACACATATATGTCTATATACTGAATGTGTCCGGTATTGTTCCTTAGTACATGTTAATTTACCTCGCACACACACACACACACACACACACACATATATATATACTTAACGTGTACGGTATTGTTCTATACAGCTTGTTCATTTACCTTACACACACACACACACACACACACACACACACACATATATATATATATATATATATATATATATATATATATATATATATATATATATACTTAACGTGTACGGTATTGTTCTATACCGCTTGTTCATTTACCTCACATACATACTAAACGTATTCAATGAGTATGATCCGGAGGGTTCAGGCAGGTTCAGTGCGAAGACAATGGCTTGAATCATTACAGAAGTCCACTGTCCGTGGAGTCACCTTTATTTTTGTTCCGGGACACGCAGGCGTCGATGGAAATGAAAGAGCTGACAGGTTGGCTGGATCCGCTATCACTACCGACGGTCAGCCTATGGATCATGCTGATATTATCAATGCCCTCAGAGAAATGGGAAGGATAGACGACTTTGGTGGCAGTGAATCCACATCACTCGCCAGAATGGCAGACTTGGGAATTAAGATCGGCACAGCAAAAAACGAGACGCACACCAGCTACGCCAGAAGACTTGTTAATCAACATAGAACTGGTACTATTGGCCATCGGACGTTGGGGTTCATACTGAGGGGAGGATCTGAGCACCTATGGACATGTCCGGAGTGCAATGAGGATAACCCAACTAACTAACTAACTAACTAACTAACTAACATACTAAACGTGTCCAGTATTGCTCTACAGTACGTGTCTATTTATCTCACATATACACTTAAAGAGTCCAGAATTGTTCTGTAGTGTTTGCTCATTTATCTCACATATTCACATAATGTGTCCAGTATTGTTCTATAGCGCTTGGTCATTCACCTCACATAAATCTGAACGTGTCCGGTATTGTTCTATAGTACTTGTTCATTTAGCTTACGTATATACTCAACGTGTCTGTCAGGGGTCGTCCCGGTTATGGGACAGTTCAGTATGATGACGACTATCCCACCAATAGACCCTGCGACCCTTAGCTAAACTCAGTACATGTACACACACGTAGAAACGTGGGTGAACTGGCTCGTTCAATGCCGGCGGATTTCACGTAGCCTGACCGCCACATGGACACAGCAACGTGTAACAAAACTGCTGTACAAGGCAGCGTTCGGGACTCTCTGAGCCAAGGACTTGTGGTGTGGACTTGACGTGTGACCCGACCGTTAGATTGTGATAGTTTCATTGACAGATCGTATTGACTTGTAGAAACGTATCGTCGTAGTTATTAGCTGTAATGCGTACTGTTTGTGGTGTGATTCTATGTATTTACTATGTTACAGGGTAGATAATACGTGTTCCATTTAGATCTCAGTTAGCAGTAGATTTAGGATAGTAGCTAGACTTTGTCAGTAGTTATAACTCTTTACGATAAGCCAGACCATGCATTGTTTGTGGCGTTGGCATCTGTCGACGCACCTCTGATCCACACGTGGCGTGTGCTATACCGTCTTTGGCATCGGGAGACAGCGGGTTCAGTTAGTGCTGTACGGGAGTGTGGTAGCGGCTCAGAGTTTATTCCATGAACGGGAAAAGGCAACTCTAAGCGATTTTTCAGTTAGAAGCGGCCTGATTTCAGAATAAGGAGCACTACCCCTTTTGAGAGGTTCACCGCCTACTTCGTTCATTTTGATAATAAAGATTGTGTGTTTGTGTTTCAACCAGTGTTTGGTTTGGATGGGTTTGTCAGCAGTGTTTTTCTGTGATGAGCCTGCAGCATAGCCAATGGAATCGAACCGGAGACATTTAGGTTCGTGACAGTGTCCGGTAACCACATGGTAAGTACCTTCGCTGGGTCAAGATCTGCCTATCCAGGCAGGCAAAGTCAGGGAGCGACTGAACGTGCGGAAGAAATCAATACTTGGTTCAGCGAAACTGATGGCGGGTACCAGCAACGCGCCGTGGAGCGCAAAGAGCACGGTGAGGCACACAGAACACCCTGGTCATCCACTGCACCTGACTATCTCCAGTCGTCTCGACTTGTCCTGCCAGAACACCCTGGTCATCCACTGCACCTGACTATCTCCAGTCGTCTCCACTTGTCCTGCCATTGGATCCACACAGACACAGGTGAGAAAGTGAGGTCGGCGACAGTGCAGGACTCTTCCTCACTACAAACTAATTCATCGCACAAGTCACTTTTTCATTCACAGTTTGTCCTTGCGAGTGATCCAGAATGAGGGCAGCTGAAGACACTATTTCCTGCCTTAATTGTCCTAGATCCTTCAAGGCCAGTACTCGGCTTATAGGTCATTTCCAGACTCACAGACGATCAACTACATTCTCGTGACAGATGGAAGACAGAGTGATCACCACCACCACGTGATGGACGAACAACTACATTCTCCTGACAGATGGAAGACAGAGTGATCACCACCACCACGTGATGGAGGATCAACTACATTCTCCTGACAGATGGAAGACAGAGTGATCACCACCACACGTGATGGACGATCAACTACATTCTCCTGACAGATGGAAGACAGAGTGATCACCACCACACGTGATGGACGATCAACTACATTCTCCTGACAGATGGAAGACAGAGTGATCACCACCACACGTGATGGACGATCAACTACATTCTCCTGACAGATGGAAGACAGAGTGATCACCACCACACGTGATAAACGAACAACTACATTCTCCTGACAGATGGAAGACAGAGTGATCACCACCACACATGATGGACGAACAACTACATTCTCCTGACAGATGGAAGACAGAGTGATCACCACCACCACGTGATGGACGAACAACTACATTCTCCTGACAGATGGAAGACAGAGTGGTCACCACCACACGTGATGGACGATCAACTACATTCTCTTGACAGATGGAAGACAGAGTGATCACCACCACACGTGATGGGCGAACAACCCACTTTCCTCTGATAACTTAGACCTGTGTTAAATAACCACAACAGGTACAAACAAATAAAATGGAGGTGTATTTTAAGCTGTAAAAATAAATTCAGGCGCACGACAAGGGACCTGTCCTCCAATAACTGTCTCAAGGTAGCTGCTGAAAAGAAGCAACTCCTGCATGAGGCCCTCGGTAGAGCTAAGAGTTCCAGACTGAAAAGAGGAAGGTTTTGGAAGGCGCAAGCTGAAGACACAATTAGATTTTTGTACAGGTTTGATAAATTTGACGAGGAGAGGAGTGGGTCAAAGAGTCCGACCAAGTTTTAGACTTCCAGACAGGGTTGTTATTGCTTGAGGTCGTGTGTGCGAGGAGTGGCCAGCTGGTGCTGCAGAGGTTCAACAAATGCTTCATGACAGTTCCTTCCCAGGCGATGTGGCTCTTTGCTGAGGGACAGACGAAGTGCATGACGGTTCATAGCAAAAGCAAATAGACGTCGCTTAGTGCAGCAAAGCCTGGCATTTTATATCACAACATCTAGTTTGAGAATGGAACAATGTTCCGCGTGAATTAATGTCTGTAATGCAACTAACGAAGGTTACATCTGTCTTCTTTAGGAGTCGTATACATTCCAATTTCCGAGAGATACAACCAATTTCGGGGGCTGAAAAACGAGACTTTTAAGGTTATAACTTTGTGGATTCACACCTAAGCAACAAGCCACCCTGCCTAGCAGTCAACAAAACAGCCAGCATTATATCTAAGCAACATGTCCTATCTGCCGCCATTCACCGCGCACGGTCTTTCCATTGTGCCGAAGCTCTCGCTTCCAAGCCGAAACGTCACAACAGACCTATTCTCACACTTACCTACCACCCTAACAACATCCGCGCCAAAAATATTTTCCTTAGGCATCTCTCTATCCTTAAAGCCGACCCTGCCACCAGCACGATTTTCTCTGAACCTCCTCTTGTGGCCTACAAGCATGATCGTAACCTCAAGGACACTCTAGTCAAGAGTCGGTTACGTCCCGCGTCTGAGCTCCACTTTATTACGGTCTCTTGCCACAGACCCGTATGCAGAACCTGTCCATATGTGGTACAGGTGGCCAATCTATAATTCCTTAACGCCACCTTCCACATACGTGAAACATTCTATTGTACCAGCCGCAATGTCATTTATGCCATCAACTGCAAGAGATATGGCATGAAATACATTGGTGAAACAGGTCTACGGCTGGCCGACAGGTTCAGGCAACATCTTTTGGATGTGCAAAATGGTGCTCTGAAACCAGTATCGTTGCACTTCAATTCCCATGATCACCAAGGTGTCCCCGACAGAGTCCGGAAGTCTCTTGAGAATCACTTTATTTATTCTCTGGGGACTTTAACACCCATGGACTGAATTGCCAACACAGTTTCATTTAAACTCCTAGGGGATTTCACTGCTCTCACAGTTTTATCCTCAACACCCCAGTTATGCTTCCTGATACTCCACAGGGGGTATTTATTTTCCCAGCCGACACGTGTAGTCATTCTGCTGAGAAACAACCGACCTGGCTGCTTCGAGATACCAGCTAAGTGATTTTGAGTATCTGTGTATGTTGTTTAATTTATATGTGCTGATGAAGGCTCAACAGCCGCAACGTTCACGTTTTGTTTGTATTTGTTATATTGTGAAGCTTGCTAATAAACTTTTCGTTCGGTTTTATATCTTGTTTTGATATATCTAAACAAGCAAGCAACCAACCGACGGATATCACAATAATTGAGGGACCAGTTGTAAACTGTGGCTACCAATATTTTAATTGCAAACATTCTTCAGTCTCTGTCAATAACACTGGAAGTAATAGGACGCGTACAAACAAACACTGTAAAGAAAAATACTATACAAGGATAAAGGTTTCATTTCCATCTCCTTAAAAAATATTGATTAGGGCGTGGGCGGACTGTCCGGCCTTTCATTCTCTGTGTGTGTGTGTGTGGGTGGGGGGGGGGGGCGCCTCAAGGACCCCTCCACCAAATGATGCCTAGAAAATGTGTGAAGAGGGCGTGGCTGGGACAAGATAACTGAGCACCACACATTTCTCTTAATTTTATGGGGAGCTGAGAAGTCTGAACCCCCCCCCCCCCCCCCCCATAATTTGTGTCTAAGTTGTGTAGAGGACGGGTTGCCAGGTGAGCGCTCGCCCTCCCCCTATTTAGGGCTATGTATCGGCGCACCTACTGCATGGGAGGACTGAGCACATATGGGAATACCTAGTATGTCGAAACGTCGATTGTGTTAAGAAAACGTGCAACCGACAGGGCACAGCTGAGTGCCAAAATGTCGTGACCATCAAACCATATAATTCCCAGAGACCAGCTTTGCCTATCTCACTCAAGCCCAAAGTTCCAATCCATACTTTCCCATGACCCCGATCGACGCGTGCCGCCTTTCAGTCAATAGCTTCTAAACAAACACCTTCTCAAATCACAAAATGAGCACTTCCATTTATTCAGATATGTGCTGGAAACTACCAAGATGAGGTTATACCAGGTTGGTGTTTACTAGATCTCAGAGCTGGTATTCAGCTGTAAATTGTATGATTACCTGTAGGACATGCTTGTGCATGGACAACCACATTTTGGAATAGGGGCGTGACCTCCTTACACATTTTTAAAGGATGGAAAAAAAATTACAGCCACAAATTGTGGAACAATAGTCAATATGCATTTGAATGTAGGATACGTAAAATATTTTACGTGTATTTTCGTCCAGAAAGTGCTGAATTTTTCCAAGTTGATATACTTTTTTTGTCATGGCATGAACATGGGAACTCCAGGTTAGATGGCTGTCAATTAAAACACCTAATGTTTTGTGTTCAACTACATTAACAATAGGTAGCTTGTCAATGAAGAGCTCAAGCGGTGGCTCATGCTATAGATTTAGTTTTACTAATGTTAATTTGCATGCGATTATCATTGCTCCATTTTATAAGCTTATCTATTTCTTTCTGCAAAGAACGTTCTAATTCATTACAATTGTCATGACTAGTATATATTGTACAGTCATCAGCAAACAGATCACAATAGAATTAATATTTTTTAGTTTGGGATTAGTTTTAATTTCCGTTGACCTCCACAAATGCCCTAGGGCTATAAAAGCTGCTCTAACCTTTTGTATTCCTATCAGTTCGCCATCTTTATCTACAGTAGTGCCTTAAAAGGTGTACGACTCCACGTCTTAGAGTGGGATGCCGTTAAGAGAAAACCACATTCCCATTTGCCTGATTTATTCCAACAGACTTACGACACATAAATAGTACCCAACCCTCATCTCTCTCTCTTGTCTTGTCCACAATTGCCTCACAGCGTAGTGGGGAGTCGCAGTTTTCTATCCTGGGCCAGGTGTTGCACGTGTTGTTGTTAGTCCGTGTTGCCTCAGGATCTCTGATATATTGTCTATCCATCGTACTCTCGGTCTGCCTCTTGCTCTAGGACAGTAGTGCTGTTCGTTGTATGCTCGTAGAGGCAGTTGGTCGGTTTGCATTCGCATCAAGTGGCCAAACCACTCTATTTGTTGCTTCTTTATGTATTGCAGGCATGGTGTGGTTCCTACAATTGATCTAATGTTCTCGTTTCGAACTCTGTCTCTCCTTGTGACATTGGCAGCCTTACGTAAGCATCTCATTTCACACGTCGTGATCTTTTTCTCCTGTGCTCTTGTTAGGGACCAGGTTTGGCATTGGTAGCAGAGGGTTGGTATAAACATGCAATTTATCAGTTGTCGTTTTAGTGCCATAGTGATGCTTGGGTGTTTTAGCAGTGGGGAGAGCTGGTAAGTTACTGCGTTCGCCTTTTGACATCTTGCCTAAAGTTCCCTATCAATTCTTCCATCATCTGTGAAGATGCTCCCCAAGTATTTAAATTGCTGCACTTGTTTGAGTTGTTCGTTGTTAACTTGAATAGTTAGTATATTATGTGTTCTACTTATTTTCAGAATTTCTGTTTTGGTGATGCTGATCTTCATGATATATTCGTTGCAGACTGTGTGTAGCGCATTTAGGTGGATTTGAAGTTCTTTTTCGTTTTCATGTATTATGCTTTGGTCGTCTGCGAAAAGCAAATCCTCACCCCAAAACTTTAATAAAAACTGAACACAGTAAAATAGATAGGCATGTTAACAAAACATACATTAAGTGTAAAGTGACAATTAGAGAGGTGAAAACAAAACAAATTATATTTAAAAACAAAATTAGAAGAAAAAGGGAAAAACTGGAAGTGAAAAAAAAGTGGAAAGGGAGGTATGGAGGTGACAAAAGTAGAAGAAAATTACTGAAAAAGGGAGGGGGGGGGGGTGGGGGGAACCAAACAACACTTAAAAACAAAAACAAAACAGCTGTCACTTATGGCACTGTCATTTAGTTTTAAAAAAAAAAAAACCATACTGGTTACATAGTACAATCACAGGACCCTTGTCCACACATAGCTTTTGGGTATACAGGGCTAGACTTATTTTTTATAGATCAGTCAGTGCTGCTAGGAGGGTGATGTGGTCAGCCGTCTTCATTTCCCAGGACTGTACATGCTACCAACTCACGGCTGGGAGTAAAGGTCATTTCTTTAAAAAGTCTGGCTCTGTTAGGATTTGAACCCACAACCTTCTGATCCACAGGCTAGCGTTGGGTATATAGTGCGAGATCTATATTTTTTGACTCAGTGGGTGATGAGGTTAACATCATAAGAGCTGCCTTTACTTCCCAGGACTCGACATGTTTCCCATGTAGGGCTTGATCCACCTGGGAGCTGAGGTCATTTCTGACAAAATCTTGTCTCATGTGGATTGGAACCCACGACTTTCTGGCCTGCCAAGAGTATCTATCCGCTACATCGTGGTGACCCACAATCAACAAAAATAAAAACAACCACACAATCTATTTTTTTGGGGGAAACCAAAACTCAAAAGCCAACACTTGAACTTTTTCCTCAAGTTAACAGGCTAACATCCACATCGACACATCGCTGCACATAACTGAGGTAGGCTCCAGGGAATCCACCTGAGACTATTTCAGCTCCATTCCTGGCTGGGCTCTAGAAGTCACCTCAACTGATTGTCACCGGAACATTCCTGGCTGGGCTCTAGAAGTCACCTGAACTGATTGTCACCGGAACATTCCTGGCTGGGCTCTAGAAGTCACCTGAACTGATTGTCACCGGAACAAAAAGGGTACCTGAGCTTACTGTGCACTCTCTGATACAGCAGCATGACTTACACACGAAAGGTGCAAGATTAAAATGATATATACAAGAAGACAAAATCTCACAGATCAAAGGTAAGCAGCAGACATACAGCTAGACAAACTATGTTCATATATATTGACATTTCTCAGCTCTCTGACACTGCAAGGCACTTGATGATGATCACATGTACATTATAAGACCAACCATTCCAACATTTCAGGTTTCTGAGACTGTGAGGCACTTAATGATGATGATATATAAGATCAATCATTCATCTAGTTTGGGAGAAAAGTCACTTGCATTTTCATCTTTTTGTGAAAACTGTTTCTGATCCACTTCTACACTGGTGTCTCCAGTTGACACCACCTGTGACACAGCGGACACCACCCGTGACACAGCGGACACCACCTGTGACACAGCGGACACCATCCGTGACACAGTGGACACCACCCGTGACACGGCGGACACCACCCGTGACACAGCGGACACCACCCGTGACACAGCGGACACCACCCGTGACACAGCGGACACCACCCGTGACACAGTGGACACTATACTCCACAGAATATCATTTATTATAACATGAGGAAAAGTTCGGAGCCCTTGCTAGTTTTATATTTACATGGCCAAAAAATTGTAATTTCTTGTTACCGCTATTGTGCTGGTCCATCCCTGCCTCTCCTCCTTGACTTTCCCTATTGTTCGCCCTGAACCATTCCAGCATCCATTGTGTTTTAGTTGCCAAGACATCAGCTGTGTAGATGCCAGTTGTGTTCACATCCTGCAAAATGTCTACATCTGTTGTCTTCATCATTCAGTCTGTTCTAAGAACTGTTCTAAAATATTTAAACTCAATGCCTTCATCTTCCTCCTTGGTGCATGTAAAATAGAAATAGTAGAGGTGGAAAAAAGGGGGAACCACCATGGAGCTGATATCAAAAGTGAATGGACCAAGGCCCCTTAACAAATGAAAATGTTGTATTAAAGGGAGTTACAGCAGTAGAAGGAAGTTGAATTATTGGGAGTTGCAGTAGCACAAGGAAGTTGTTGTATTAAAGGGAGTTACAGCAGTTGAAGGAAGTTGAATTATTGGGAGTTGCAGTAGCACAAGGAAGTTGTTGTATTAAAGGGAGTTAAAGCAGTAGAAGGAAGTTGTTGTATTAATGGGAGTTACAGCAGTAGAAGGAAGTTGTTGTATTAACGGGAGTTACAGCAGTAGAAGGAAGTTGTTGTATTAATGGGAGTTACAGCAGTTGAAGGAAGTTGTTGTATTAATGGGAGTTACAGCAGTTGAAGGAAGTTGTTGTATTAATGGGAGTTACAGCAGTTGAAGGAAGTTGTTGTATTAATGGGAGTTACAGTAGTACAAGGAAGTTGTATTAATGGGAGTTACAGTGGTAGAAAGAAGTTATTGTAGTAGTGGTAGTTTTCACATTAGAGGCTGATAGGAACAAGAGTAGATGTAATATCAATAATTGTAGCCTAATTCAGTTTTATTTGCCACTACAAGGCTACATCCACATCAAAGCACACATAGCATAGAATACACAACACAGCATCATATGTAATAGCATACAGCACCATACACAACATCCCACACACATTCACCTCAAGTATGTGATATTCATACATTCACTATGTCTAGACAGAAATATACACAACCCATTCTGGGTGTGGTGGGTGCACTGTTGCTGGGTCACCAGACCTCCTCTTCACCCATCTCCCACAAACTGTTGGTGATGAAGAAATGCGATTGCTTCTGCACATCAAAACAAAATGCCTTGACGCAGGATTTCCCACGGATGACTGTCAGAGTTAAGAAATCTCAATTACACTTTCGTTAGGAAATAAATTACACTGTAAACGTTACATTACACACAGACACAGCTGATGTCAAGTAGTGCTGGGAAGGGGGGGGGGGGGGGGGGGGAGGAGGTGCGGAGCCACACAAATGCAATGTGATGTCAAACAGTGCTGTGTGGGGGACATCAACACAATGTAATGTCAAACAGTGCTGTGTGGGAGACATCAACATAATGTAATGTCAGACAGTGCTGTGTGGGAGACATCAACATAATGTAATGTCAAACAGTGCTGTGTGGGAGACATCAACATAATAAAATGTCAAACAGTACTGTGTGGGGGACATCAACATAATGTAATGTCAAACAGTGCTGTGTGTGAGACATCAACATAATGTAATGTCAAACAGTGCTGTGTGGGAGACATCAACACAATGTAATGTCAAACAGTGCTGTGTGGGAGACATCAACACAATGTAATGTCAGACAGTACTGTGCGGGAGACATCAACATAATGTAATGTCAGACAGTACTGTGCGGGAGACATCAACATAATGTAATGTCAAACAGTACTGTGCGGGAGACATCAACATAATGTAATGTCAAACAGTACTGTGCGGGAGACATCAACATAATGTAATGTCAAACAGTGCTGTGCGGGAGACATCAACATAATGTAATGTCAGACAGTGCTGTGCGGGAGACATCAACACAATGTAATGTCAAACAGTGCTGTGTGGGGGACATCAACACAATGTAATGTCAAACAGTGCTGTGTGGGAGACATCAACACAATGTAATGTCAAACAGTGCTGTGTGGGAGACATCAACACAATGTAATGTCAAACAGTGCTGTGTGGGAGACATCAACACAATGTAATGTCAAACAGTGCTGTGTGGGAGACATTAACACAATGTAATGTCAAACAGTGCTGTGTGGGAGACATCAACACAATGTAATGCCAAACAGTGCTGTGTGGGAGACATCAACACAATGTAATGTCAAACAGTGCTGTGTGGGAGACATCGACACAATGTAATGTCAAACAGTGCTGTGTGGGAGACATCAACATAATGTAATGTCAAACAGTGCTGTGTGGGAGACATCAACACAATGTAATGTCAGACAGTGCTGTGTGGGAGACATCAACACAATGTAATGTCAGACAGTGCTGTGTGGGAATCATCAACACAATGTAATGTCAGACAGTGCTGTGTGGGAGACATCAACACAATGTAATGTCAGACAGTGCTGTGTGGGAGACATCAACACAATGTAATGTCAGACAGTGCTGTGTGGGAGACATCAACACAATGTAATGTCAGACAGTGCTGTGTGGGAGACATCAACATAATGTAATGTCAAACAGTGCTGTGTGGGAGACATCAACACAATGTAATGTCAGACAGTGCTGTGTGGGAGACATCAACATAATGTAATGTCAAACAGGACGAGACAGAAGAACATTCACAAGATACCTAGGCAATTATGGAGACAACAGCATTAGAAATGAAAATGGCGAAAGACTGTTGGATATATGTACACAACATGACCTTGTTATTACCAACACCTTTTTTCAACATAGAGCTTCACAAGTTTTTACATGGTATAAATGGAATGATCCAGATACCAAGAGTCAGATTGATTACATCTTGACGAGAAAAAGAGACTTTCATCAAGTTACAGATGCGAGAGTTATACCAAACTTGAGTTTAGATACAGATCATAGGATGGTGATCCTTGACAGAAAAATCAAGATAAGTTATCAAACCAAAAAGAAATGTAATAAAAGTGACATAATAAAATGGAAAGAACTAGAGTGTGAAGAAAACAGGCGAGCGTTTCAGCAAAAATTACAGGAAAATTATGAACAGCTTCCACAAAACACTCTTGGGGTAAATACAGAATGGTTGAATTTCAGAGACACCACTATGAAAATAGCACAAGAAATATGTGGAACTAAAAGGAAAGGTAACATAGGGCGTAAGCTCTCAACATGGTGGTCTGAAGAAATAAGAAGTATTGTGAGCAGTAAAAAGAAAGCTTATGGCATTTGGTTGAGGAGCAGAACAGAAGAGGATTACATAACATACAGGAAAATTAGAAGAGAAGTAAATAGAACTATCAGAAAAGCAAAAAGAGATTCATGGGAAAAGTTTGGAAGCAAGCTGGCTGAAGAAGAAAGATCAGCAGTGAAAAACTACTACAAAAAAAATCAAAGGCATGAGAAACAGGAATGAAGAATACAACCCAACAGAAATTATAAATGATGAAGTTGGCCAACCTTTAATAGAACCTACTAAAATCTTAGCAAGGTGGAGTAATTACTTTGAAGCATTACTTAGCTGCAATAAAACAGATAAAAGCAGGGAAGAACATAAAAACAACTCGGAACTAACAGCAGAGGAACTAGAACCAGGTATATTATTGGATGAGGTAAAATATGCCATTCGAACCGCGCCTAGACTAAAGGCGACAGGTATTGATGATCTACCAGCTGAGGCCATCAAGGCAGCAGGAGAAACGGGAGCAATATGGTTAAAGGGAATATTTCAGGTGGCATGGGAAAATCAAGAAACACCATCAGATTGGCAAACTGCTGTCATTGTCCCGCTGTGGAAAAATAAAGGAAGTAAGAGGGAATGTACTAATTACAGAGGAATATCACTTCTCAGTCACACTGGGAAAATGTATGCTAAGATCATCGAAAAAAGGCTGAGACCATTGATAGAGTATCAACTTTCAGAAGCACAGATGGGCTTTCGACGAAACAGAAGTTGCACAGATGCCATTTATACATTGAGACAACTATCAGAGAGGGCAATAGAACATGATAAGACATGTTTGTTGACATTCATAGACCAAGAAAAAGCCTTCGATAGAGTCGACAGGAATATGTTGTGGGAATGTATGGGGAAAAAAGGAATCAGCAATCATCTCATTAATATTTGCAAAAGCCTGTACACACGTAGTGAATGCTGCATAAGATCAAAGGCAGGGTTGTCTAGAACTTTTATAGTGAACTCTGGTGTGCGTCAGGGCTGTGTACTATCGCCCCTTCTTTTCATAACATACATGGACGCCATATGTAGCGAAACAGACTTTAATCAGGAAGAAGATATAACAGAATTACTTTTCGCCGACGACCAGGTACTAATAGCAGAAAATATGGAATGCCTACAGAACCACCTAAATCAAATTAGTAACAAAGGGGAGGAATATAATATGAAAATAAACACTACGAAGACAGAGACAATGATGATAGGAAGACATAAAGACAATTTAGAAATTAAATTAAAAAACAACACCCTGAGACAAACAGAGGAATTTAAGTATTTGGGAGCAATTTTTACTTCAGACGGAAAACTGGACAGAGAAATTAGCTCCAGATGTGCCAAAGCTAATCAAGTAATGGGCCAACTATCTCCCCTGTTGACACACAAGCAGATACCTCAGAGTACTAAAGTGAATCTTATCAGAACTATTTTTTGGCCAATACTATGCTATCAGTGCCAAACGTGGACACTTACATCCTCCAATGAACGTAAAATTGTGACAACAGAGATGAAATGCCTTAGAAGAGCTGCAGGAGTTTCAAGGAAAGACAGAATACAAAATCATGAAATCAGACGAATGCTAGGAATAAAGCCAGTCTTACAGGTCATCAAAGAACAACAAATGAAATGGTTTGGACACCTAACAAGAATGCCCTGGTACTATCTGCCACAGCGAGCCACACTAAAACGTTACAACGGGTATAAAGCGAGTGGAAGACCTCGGAAAAGATGGAGTGATGGCATTAAGAACAGCCTTACAGAAATGAACATCAGTCTTAATAGTGCTCTTGACAGAGCTCATCAACGAACATTACATCTCCCCCCGACACTTCGATGAGGTACAAGGTGGAAGAGAAGAAGAAGAAGAAGAAGAAACAGTGCTGTGTGGGAGACATCAACACAATGTAATGTCAAACAGTGCTGTGTGGGAGACATCAACACAATGTAATGTCAAACAGTGCTGTGTGGGAGACATCAACACAATGTAATGTCAAACAGTGCTGTGTGGGAGACATCAACACAATGTAATGTCAAACAGTGCTGTGTGGGAGACATCAACACAATGTAATGTCAAACAGTGCTGTGTGGGAGACATCAACATAATGTAATGTCAAACAGTACTGTGTGGGAGACATCAACATAATGTAATGTCAAACAGTACTGTGTGGGAGACATCAACATAATGTAATGTCAAACAGTACTGTGTGGGAGACATCAACATAATGTAATGTCAAACAGTACTGTGTGGGAGACATCAACATAATGTAATGTCAAACAGTACTGTGTGGGGGACATCAACACAATGTAATTTCAAACAGTACTGTGTGGGGGACATCAACACAATGTAATGTCAAACAGTACTGTGTGGGGGACATCAACACAATGTAATGTCAGACAGTGCTGTGTGGGAGACATCAACATAATGTAATGTCAAACAGTACTGTGTGGGAGACATCAACATAATGTAATGTCAAACAGTACTGTGTGGGGGACATCAACACAATATAATGTCAAACAGTGCTGTGTGGGAGACATTAGTACAATGAAATGTCAAAGAGTGCTGTTTTGTGGGGGGGGGGGGGGGGTGGGGGGGGGGGGGGGGAGAGAGAGAAAGAGCACAATGTGGTGTCAAACAGTGCAGTGGGACACACACACACACACTTGTCATGTTATGTCTAAACCTATTTTGTAGGTAATAAGGTCAAACTGGCAGTATCTATGGCAGAAAAGTTTGACACTTGCCTGTGGGCCGAAAGGTCGTGGGTTCAGACTTGTGCGGAACCAGAAAATTGTTTCTTCAAAAGGACACCACTGTAATGTGGACACACTCACCCACTGAGATGTTGACCCAACCCACCCACTGACCACTGTGATGTTGACCCCACTCACTGACCACTGTGATGTTGACCCCACTCACTGACCACTGTGATGTTGACCCCACTCACCCACTGACCACTGTCATGTTGACCCCACTTAACCACTGTGATGTTGAGCCCACTTAACCACTGTCATGTTGACCCCACTTAACCACTGTCATGTTGACCCCACTTAACCACTGTCATGTTGACCCCACTTAACCACTGTCATGTTGACCCCACTTAACCACTGTCATGTTGACCCCACTTAACCACTGTCATGTTGACCCCACTTAACCACTGTCATGTTGACCCCACTGACCACTGCCATGTTGACCCCACTCACCCACTGTGATGTTGGCCACACTCACCCACTGTCATGTTGACCCCACTTAACCACTGTCATGTTGACCCCACTTAACCACTGTCATGTTGACCCCACTTAACCACTGTCATGTTGACCCCACTTAACCACTGTCATGTTGACCCCACTTAACCACTGTCATGTTGACCCCACTTAACCACTGTCATGTTGATCCCACTTAACCACTGTGATGTTGGCCACACTCACCCACTGATTGCCTGTCGGTCTATAAAATATAGGTCTGGCATTATATAGCCAGCCTGGTGTAGCAGCTAGACGCTCGCCTGTGGATGAGATGATTGTGGGTTCAATCCCTAGCAGAGCTGAACTTTCACTTTTGTAACATGTCAATGACAGATCAAACACCTCAATGATGGGTCGAAAATCTCAACAGTGGGTTAAACATGTCACTGAAAGGTCAAACTAAACAGTGGCTTAAAAATGTCACAGACAGGTTAAACGTGTCACTGACAGATTAGAGTAAACACCTAAGTGGTGGGTCAAACATTTCGTTAACTGATCAAATGCCTCAAACTTGGTCAAACATTTCAATGATTAAAAAAACATTTCAGGAATGAGTCAAACAAATTAATGATAGGTCAAACATCTGTGGTTTGTCAAACATTTGAATGGTGGATCAAACATCTCAATGGTAGGTCAAACATCTTAACAGTGGTTTACATATCTCACTCACTGGACGAACAATTTGTCAACAAACATTACAATGGTGAGTCAAACGGTCACTTTACAACCAGAGTCTGATCAAGTCAATCAAAAGGATACAGCCCTTGACTTCAAGGGGAGACGACTGTCCCATCTGCCAGGTCACCTTACCCACTTCCCTCAGCAGGTTGACTGCATACCTGAAACAGTCACATTGCATGATTTGATTCACAGTCTTCTCATACTTACTGAATACTGTAAAACTTGTTAAAACACATTCTTAGGAACAAAGAAATCAAGCGTTCATGTTTGGATTGAAATGAATACATGCATTCTGGGACATCAAGAAAAGATATAAAACCAAACGAAAAGTATATCAGCAAGCTTCACAATACAACAAACATAAACAAAAGGTGCTGGAGGCAGGGTCAGAACTGAGGATGGAGAGATGCTTGAGGAGAATATTTTTAGGTCAGATGTTGCGAGGGTGGTAGGTAAGTATGAGGATAGGTCTGTTGTGGTGACATTTAGGTTTGGAAATGAAAGCCTTGGCCCGATGGAAAGATCGTGAGCGGTGAATGGCAGCAGATAAGACATTAAGACATGTTCAGGATACCCGTAAAGCCAAAAGAAGTCCAGCATTTCTAGGGCCTTGTGAAAGTCGTCGTTCTCCCGGCATAGTCTACGGAGGCGTAGAAGTTGGGAGAACGGAATAGAGTCCTTCCAGAAGAGGGATGGGAAAACATGTAGAGAAGAAGGGCGTGGGAATCAGTAGGCTTTCATAATAGTGAGGTGATGAGACCTTAAGAGTCCAAGGTGACAGTGAGATCCTGAAAATGCACCAACTAAGGTGAGATGCTAGAAGTGCATTGGATGCTGGGATGGAAGTGGGAGAAGAAGTGAATGAAGTTCTGCAGTTAAGGTAGCGACATATTGGTGACACCGATGAAATCATCGATATACCTCCTGTAGAACTCGGGGAGCCTACTGGTATATGCATAATGTATCTGGTGCTCGAGGTAGCCCATGAAGAGGCAGGCATAGCTAGGATATAAATTTTCTTGTTGTTAACTGAGTGTTCCTCTCAACTCTTTCAAGACGGAATTTTTCCGAGGGTTCTGACAGAATTAATTTTAAGTGGGTTTTATTTTCACTGCAACATGACAATGTTAAAAACTTCCTCATAAGAAGTATTATAATGACATATAATAATTGAAATTCATGAGAAATTTACATATAGAATACATCTAAATATTTACGGATCAGTATTGCAACAACAAAATATTAAAATGACACCACATTCAAGGATGTTTAGACACAGTTGAACAATTTTTACTTATCTTAATGTTTTTTCACTTGATCAGCAAAACTGAATTGCTATCCATCTCAAGAATTCACATGCCTTCTCTTTTAAATTATGCATTATCTGGTCTTTATTTGAGATTATTAATCTAAATACTTTTGGATTTCATGTTTGTGTGACAGGCCAAATTTCAGAATAATAGAATACAGAACATATACACAATGTTACTGCACTGTAAAACAACTATAAATACTTTGTTTGTGAGCAGCATCCTTGACTGTACGATTCGTCCGTGCATAATTTTTTTGTTGAAAGAATTAATTCAATTTTGTTGCACTTTTCAATTCATTATATTTTTTTCATTTTTATACATTTATCTCTTATCTTCATATTATTCGCTGGCATTTTCACTTTGTTTTTTTTACTCAATTAACTTTGAGATTTTCTCATTTATGTACCTTCTTACTTTATGTAGTCTTCTTTTTGGTAATATTCTTTTTCATTACATGCGTCCTGAACTTTGTAAAAGAAAGATATGATTCTGATAATTCAGCTGGCCTTGTAAAACAGGCAGTTGCTTTTGAGTGCTGTTGAATTTGTACTTCAGTTATAAAGGATTCACTTATTTGCTTCTTTTTTTAATTGTTACTGTAATATGCACCTGAGATACAGCAGAATATGCCAGGCAATAAATTGTGCAATCTATTGTTTGTGTCTTGTTCAAATTTACAAAAAGCGTATTGCTTTGAATATCCTATAACTGACTCACAGAGCATGCTCAGAAAGGTGGACACAGGCATACTCCGTGCAGAGTGGCAAGCATTGCTTCAGAGGTCTCAGGTAGTTGGTGTTCTTTGGATATTTTCTCAGGTCATGCTGGTGTGTTAGGAAACAAGCAGGCAGACAGACTGGCCAGTTCTGCTGCACCTGGTGGTGAACTGATGTATGACAAGCTAGATGTCGTAATTATTCTTTGGAAGCAAGTGAGCAGTGTGGATACACAAATAGATCATTAAGGTCTGAGGAGACTGGTGCTGCGAGGAGTTACCAGGGGATCTGGCCCACGCTCAGCACTCAAGGGAAAGTCAAGACAGTCATACAATCAGTTACAGGTACCATCCGAATTGGATTCCTTCGCCTGCTGCTGAAGATGGGGACAGAGCACTTATGGGAGTGTCCCGAGTACTGTGATGTCAATTCTTAATTCAACATCCAACATTGAATATCCTTTCTGCTTGCTTGATAGGTAGAGTCTTTCAGTATTTTTAATTATTCATTTAGGTACTGTTTTAAATGCATTCCATATTAACTGTTTCTTCACTCCATCCATCTTAAATTCATGTTTACTTCAACTGAATACCACAGAGTTAAGTAGCATTACCAGGGGTAGACAGAAGTAGACATGTGTTTGCTGCAAAAAATGACATGGCCTGGAAGTAGCATCACCAGGGGTAGACAGAACTAGACATGTGTTTCCTGCAAAAAATGACATGACCTGGAAGTAGCATTACCAGGGGTAGACAGAAATAGACATGTGTTTCCTGCAAAAAATGACATGACTTGGAAGTAGCATCACCAGGGGTAGACAGAACTAGACATGTGTTTGCTGCAAAAAAATGACATGACCTGGAAGTAGCATCACCAGGGGTAGACAGAACTAGACATGGGTTTGCTGCAAAAAATGACATGACCTGGAAGTAGCATTACCAGGGGTAGACAGAAGTAGACATGTGTTTGCTGCAAAAAAAAATGAGATGACCTGGAAGAACAAAAACAGGATCAACTGTCACCTGGCTCGAGGGTACAGCTTATTCTCCAAGTTTGTTTGCTGCTGACGGATGACCTCTAATTCCTTCTCTGCCTCCTTCACCTTCAGCTGCAGGATACTGATCTCCTTTGCTGATTGGTCAATGTCTCGGGTCAAGTTCAGCAACGTCTGGTTTTGTTTTATTATTTCCTCTGCAGTGTCTGGATCGTCCAGGCTCAACAAGGAGTCACTGACATTCTGCAGTTCTGCAACAAATACATGGCCAAAAAAAAATATTATGCAACAAATCCCTGTCATTAGAAGTTGGAAACAGAATTCTTGCATACTAGATAAACCAGATTTAACATATGGCTGTGATTACTGGACAATTAATAAACCAGCCAACAAATATCTTGAGACCTTATAGATGTAGATTTACAGAAAAATTGAGAAAATAATTAGAAATGAACAAACATTTTCAGCGGGTCAGTTAGCAGATCTAAACACAGAGAACAGTCCCACAGATGTTGGGTAATTTGTTCAGTCCACATCTCAAGGCTGTCTGAAGGCAACTGTAGGGAGTTAAATCTGATTCCATGTTCTTCATAAAACTTGCTAATCTGTCTTCTAATGACAGCAATATTGACCTACTATCCACAAAGGTACAAATGTTAACATATTTTTCAAACTATCCACAATCATTCAATAATGATGTGATATTCAACATCACAATTTCCACACTAACCTTCTCAAAACTGATTACATACCTTCCATCTTCAACTATTCTCAACAACTAAATATCTTACGAGAATTTGTATCCATATTAAAAATTTACAAATATAAATACAAAATATATATAAATTGTCTTTTCTTCTGCTTTGCTTTCACTTGTTGTAAACTCTGGTGGAGAAGTCCTGGCTGTTCTTTCAGCTTTAAAGTTTAGTCTTGTTCCAGAACCTGAGTGCTGCATGCACATTTGTTTGACAGATCTGGCTTATTTGTAGACAGACTGTTGGTTCCTTGCCTCTCACACAGATGCACTATGACACTGAAAGATCTGGCTTATTTGTAGACTGACAGTTGGTTCCTTGCCTCTCACACAGACACACACTGACAGATCTGGCTTATTTGTAGACAGACTGTTGGTTCCTTGCCTCTCACACAGACAAACACTGACAGATCTGGCTTATTTGTAGACAGACAGTTGGTTCCTTGCCTCTCACACAGACACACACTGACAGATCTGGCTTATTTGTAGACAGATTGTTGGTTCCTTGCCTCTCACACAGATGCACCATAACACTGACAGATCTGGCTTATTTGTAGACAGACAGTTGGTTCCTTGCCTCTCACACAGACACACACTGACAGATCTGGCTTATTTGTAGACAGACTGTTGGTTCCTTGCCTCTCACACAGACAAACACTGACAGATCTGGCTTATTTGTAGACAGACAGTTGGTTCCTTGCCTCTCACACAGACACACACTGACAGATCTGGCTTATTTGTAGACAGACTGTTGGTTTCTTGCCTCTCACACAGATGCACTATAACACTGACAGATCTGGCTTATTTATAGACAGACAGTTGGTTCCTTGCCTCTCACACAGACACACACTGACAGATCTGGCTTATTTGTAGACAGACTGTTGGTTCCTTGCCTCTCACACAGATGCACTATAACACTGACAGATCTGGCTTATTTGTAGACAGACAGTTGGTTCCTTGCCTCTCACACAGACACACACTGACAGATCTGGCTTATTTGTAGACAGACTGTTGGTTCCTTGCCTCTCACACAGATGCACTATAACACTGACAGATCTGGCTTATTTGTAGACAGACAGTTGGTTCCTTGCCTCTCACACAGATGCACTATAACACTGACAGATCTGGCTTATTTGTAGACAGACTGTTGGTTCCTTGCCTCTCACACAGACACACACTGACAGATCTGGCTTATTTGTAGACAGACTGTTGGTTCCTTGCCTCTCACACAGACACACACTGACAGTTGGTTCCTTGCCTCTCACACAGACACACACTGACAGTTGGTTCCTTGCCTCTCACACAGACACACACTGACAGTTGGTTCCTTGCCTCTCACACAGACACACACTGACAGTTGGTTCCTTGCCTCTCACACAGATGCACTATGACACTGACAGTTGGTTCCTTGCCTCTCACACAGATGCACTATGACACTGACAGTTGGTTCCTTGCCTCTCACACAGACACATTCTGACACAAAAAGATGCCCACAATTAGTTAATCTCTGAGACATGATGTTGGGGAGGCAGTGGGTCTAGGCTTATTTTCCCCCACAAGGGGGCCAGAATCCACACCAGAAACAGTAAGTCTCGAATCTACAGTTTTGTAATAAATGTTAGAGGGAAAATACTTATCTGTTGACAGATAAAAGCCATTAACATTGATGAGATTTGTCCATGGAAAAGTACAATGCATATACATAACAGCTGCAAGCTGCAATTCTCTTTGAAATAAAAGGAAGGTTAACAGATTATGACACAAATTAACAACAAGCGAAGATAGAGACCACTGACACTAGGGCACACAACCTGACCACACACCTTGACCACACAACCTGACCACACAACCTGACCACACAACCTTACTGGAAATCTCTTGTTTGAGGACACTTCTGTAGCGAAGCTGTTTCTTCTTTGACTCCAGAGACTTGACTCTCATCACTGCCATGATCTCCAGCATGCTGCTGGCCAGCTCTCTGTTGTCCTTGGACAGACTCCTGCCTGCTGGCAATGCTACCATCACATTACTCATATCTGACAGGAGAACACAAAGGACCATCTCAGTAAGGCAGCTCTAAATTCAGCTTAATATAACTGGAACATTCATCTACAACTGGTACTGGTGTACAACAACTGGTACTGATGAAGAACAACTGAAACTGATGTATAACAACTGACACTGATGTACAACAACTGGTACTGATGTACAACAACTGGTACTGATGAAGAACAACTGAAACTGATGTATAACAACTGGCACTGATGTACAACAACTGGCACTGATGTACAACAACTGAAACTGATGTACAACAACTGAAACTGATGTACAACAACTGGTACTGATGTATAACAACTGGCACAACTCCAAAATCATCAGGATTGAATGATGTGCCTTTGAAACAAAAACAAAAATGCCACAGATTGTTTTTAAATCGAGGAAATGTTGAAGCAGCACAGATATGGTTTATAAGGAAAATGCACAAAAGACAACAATTCTTCTTCTTTCGTTCACTTCCAAATAGATTATCTAAATCTGCAGTGTTGTCTCTAGTATGAACTTCGCTGTCTTTTGTAATTTACTTAGCAACCTGTAACGTTTGACTTGCAGCAGTGCTTTTCTTGGTATTTATTTGCCTTGATATGTTGTATTTGGGACAGTCTTGGAGGACGTGATCTGTTGTCTCAGGTGCCAGTCCACATGTGCACATGGCTGATTCCCCAATTTTAAATTGTGTGTACACGTGGCTGCGAAGTCGATTGTGTTCTGTTCAAGGCGTAGAATGATAACTTGCTCTGGTCTGTCCATAAAATGGTAATCATCTTGTGCCAGTTTTGGTAGCTTTCCGATTGATCTGATTATTCTCTTCTTCTGTTGATTCACACTGTCTGTTTGCTGATAGATATACTATTTGCAATGTGCTTTTCTTTAGCGAAGTATGTATATTTTACAATATTTACTTTTGGCACCAGTCACATGGCAGTTATATTATTTTTTTAACAGCTCTGAATTTTTTTTATTCACTGCTTTTAATGTGATTATTTTTTTTTCCATTTCCAGGCTGATTTTTGTACTATTACTTGGTGTTAAGGACATAACATTTTGTCTGTTAAAATTGTGTTCCCAGGTTCTGATTATTAAAAATATTTCTATTAACAAAATGGAATGTAAATATTTTTGTTTGTTTGTGAAGCTGGTTAGTCTCATTTTTAATTCGCATATCTTAAGCATGAGCTTATCTTCTATTTCATCATTATTATAAAAAAGTCTCAAGTTTATGTGTAATTCCTGCTGTTATTTTCCAATATTTACTGTTGTATAATAGTATTCCTAAAATGTTGCACTTGCATATTCTGAGTTTTGTCTTCAAACTAAATCCCTTTGACTTCCATATATTGTTAAGTATGACAAATGCTTGATTTGCTTTGTTTATTCTTGATGTGACATCCTTTTCAGAATCTCTATCTGGAGTAACTTTCCTTCCGAGGTGTATAAATTCTTCAACTTCCTCTGTTGCTTTCAGATAATTGTATTTTCTGTTTTGTAATTATTTCTCATTACTTTAGTTTTACTGGTGTTTATTTTGAGTCCTATCTTAATGACTGTTGTTGAAAGTCTTTCAATCTTTTCCTGAGCGTCCACATGACAGCTTGATTTAAGGCTGATGTCATCTGCATATTCCAAATCCTCTAAAACAGAGATGAGTGACCACTTGATGCCTCTTTGTCTATCTCTGTAACTTTCTTCATCAGTCAGTTAATGGCCAAATTAAACAAAAAAGGGGGATAGTTTGCATCCCTGTCTGACTCTTATGTTGACAAAGAAACTTTCTGTTGTATAATTATCACATACTATACCTTGTGTTTGAAAATTAAAGTAAATGGCTTTTATCGAATTGACTATTTTTTGTGGTGCACCATAGTGACGTAAAATCTTCCATAGTAATTCCTGATGCAGGCTATCAAAGGCTTTTTCAAAATCCACAAAGGTCATTTAAACTTTACTACTCCATTCGTTACTTTATTCAGTTATTTACGCAGCATGAAGATGTGATTAATACATGATATCACCTTTCTGAATTCTGCTTGCTCTTGCCTTATACTATAAAGCGCTTTTAAGAATTATCCGGCTAAAGATTTTACTAGTTACTAATGGTAATTTAATACCTCTCCAGTTGTTACAGTTTCGGAAATCTCCTATCTTTGGTAATTTAACAATAGTACCCTTTTCCCCACTCCTGTTGGATTTCTTCTTTGTTCCAAATTTCTTGAAAAATCTTACACAATAGTTTTGGCGTTACAATTTCTTCCACTTTCAGCATTTCTGGGCAGATCCCATCACACCCAGTTGCTCTATTAACCTTTTGAGCTTTAAACGCCTCCCTTACTTCTGCCTCTGAAAAAGGCTCTAGGCTTATCTGTAGGTCTTTCTATGACCCAGGTATATCAGCAAGTACAGGTGGGTCTGGACAGTTTAGTAATTCCTGTAAGTGTTCTTTCCACCTTTCTAATTTTTCTGTCTCGGCTGTAAACATTTTCCCACTCTTTGTTTTTAAAGGCAAATTTTGGTGCGATATCACATTTTTTTTCAGTTTCTTATTTATGTTGTGCAGCTTATTTGCTGCTTCCTCTGCTTCTGTTACTAGTTTTTCAATAGATGAAAGTTTATCTGCTTTTGCTCCTGCTTTAACCCTATTGTTCTTTAGTGCATATTCTTTAAAAAATTCTCCTTTCAATCTGGATGATTCTGCATCTAACATTTTTTTTTTAAATATCATACGGTTTATCCCACGCTGACTGGGAAATCCACTCCTCTTTCACTTATATCCTAATATTTTCTTCCCTGCTAATTTGACTGCTTCATTAAATTTGTTGATTACCATTTCTATTTCTTCTTGTGAAATGCTGAATCTGTTTTTGAGTTCTATCTTGAATTGCTGTTTGATCTGTGTGTACTGCAATTTTCCTACATTATATAGCTGCGGTTTTTGTTCTCCTTTTTAGCTTTCCTTAGTTTTAACTTGGTTTTTCCAATAAGTAAATTATGGTCACTCCCTATATCCGCTGATCTACATACTCTGACCTCTTGCAGGGAATGCCTCCATATTCTATTTATAAGAATATGGTCAATTTGGTTTTTTTTTTGTCCATCTGGAGATCTCCATGTGGCCTTGAACTGTTTTATGAGAGAAGAGCGCTCCTCCAATTATTAGGTCAATAGATTGGCTGAAGTCACATTAATCTCTCTCCGTTGTTGGTCATTTCCCCTGTTCCATGTTTTCCCATTGTTCTGTTCCTTCCTGCATTGTCCTTTCCTACCTGAGCATTCAAGTCTCCCAGGATTAATAATACAACATGCTACTGTATTCATATCCTGGCATATAAAGCACTGCATGGGCACACACTGTATAGAAACAATAGAATTTAACTACACTTTCTGAGTTGAGTTTACTTGGAACCTGATGTTCTACTACTTCCAATAGCATGCTGGTTGCACACACATTGTACTCTCCCTTTCTTCTTATGTTCTTTCTTGCCAGATCCACACTTATGCTAATTCACATGACCGTCTTGCTAACATTATCAACATGCAGTAGATGTATGAAAGTACTGCATTAAAGTGGGTTATTCAAGATTTTTTTTTTACTTTAGTGCTAAGTGAATAAATTTTCTTTATATTAATTAAAAAATTTTCTTTGCAAGAACAGCTCACTGCAGACATGGCGATATATCAGCATTTACAAGACTGTCACAACCAGAAATGACTAGACTTAATTTCTCTGGATGACAGGATTAAAAATCCACTGGAATAAACTTCCATCTATAGTGTATGTCCTGGTGAACTTCAGGATCCCGTCACTGAGATATGCATAAAGAAAACTATAAATGTGACAGAAAAACCGTGATCTTAACTAGTGAGCAACTACATCTATTTTCTAGGCTGAGTCCAACTATGCGAGCTGATAGTTGCTTTGTCAACCTTTTATAGTGCAATCACAATTACAATAATTCTCTGACTTTAGTGGTATGTGGCATTATTATAAATTTTTTTTTTTTTTTTTAGAAAATCTGACCAAAGTACATACTTCATAGTTAAAATAAAAAGGCAGTAAATAATTACAGGAAGACATAAAAAAGAACTGCACATTTGGTTACAACTGAATACTATCACAAATGATTGTTGACTCTCTCCCCCATCAATAAATAGATAATTAAATATTAATAAGAAGTACTAGAAAGAAATTTAGTCCTGGCAGTGGGAAAATGCCACTTTCACCTAATGATCTATGACTTTCCGATAACCACCTGTGAATAAATTATGATTATTAAAAATTAGTATTATGATAATACTTGAGTTGATACTCTTTTTTTTTTAAGCTATAATAAAATAGGCTCTACTTTGATCTCCCACCAGCCTTCCCCCATATTATGGTTGCCAAACAAATACCCTAACAGGGCCTTAGTCCTATGCAAAATGCAGAGTTCCTGCCGAGGAACAAATCGTGGCAAAAAAAGGATTGGCTCAGAATAATGGAAATTAATTGCGGACCTGTTTCTGCGACTATGCTGCATCGTCGACAGTATCCCCCTTGCCGCTACGTGCGGCGCGGATTGGGGGCTAAACTAGATGGGTGGGACTCACGAGCAGCAGCTACCGCATTTATTTGCTCGTCAGTCCCAGGCATCTAGTTTAGATCTCCACCTACGTGCAGCCCGGGGGAGGGGGGCGGGAGGCACTGTCGGCGGTGATTTTAACCGCATGCTGAAAAGTGTGAGGACAACAACAACGCTAATCTGCATCGGAGTGTGTGGTTTCCTCGCCATGTCGCTATAATCGTCTGTAATGTTGCGTGTCTTGAAATTGTCAAGTAATCCTAGCTTTACCACGATGTGTTCGTCGGAGGAAGTCCGCATTTTACACATGACTGAGGCCCTGTTGCCCTGTTAGGGTATTTGTTTAGCCGCCCTAGTATTTGGGGGAAGGGGGAGTGGAAGATTGAAGGACAGCCATAAAATATGTATATATGTAAATGCACGATCATGTGTTACATTTACTTGTATTCTGAAACAAAAAAAACTGTTTATCTCTGTGTGTATACCATCCCATTTGATCTCTGTTCTTTACAATAATCATTGATAATGAATGTGTGTCTCTTACTCTCTCTTTGTCTGTACTGTACTACTACTGCAGTTACTTAGACTGGTAGGTAACTGTTCCGAGTCTGATGTACGTATGCATGTATATGGGTGTATTTATGCATGTGAGTGTATATGTGTGGTTGTGGGTGTCTGTATACGTGACTGTATGTGTGTGTATGCATGCATAGGTGTGTATGTATGGAATGTGTGTGTGCATGTATGTCTATGTATGCATGTGTGTTTTATGTTGTGTATGTATGTCTATGTATATTTGTGTGTTTTAGGTTTGTGTATGTATGTAGATGCGTGTATGTATGTATTACCTATGCACTATGTCTGTATATGAGTGTGCATGTATGAGAATGTAAGAGTATGTATACGTGTGTGGTTGAGTGTGTAAGATTGTGTACACATGATGTGTGAATGCATTATTGGGCTCTCCTAGCAGATTTGGCCGGCAAGCTAAACTGCTTCGGCCGGCTTAGCGGGCTTAGTGGGAGTTACGTCCCTTCGCCAAACTCAAAACAAGTCGCGGAAAAAGTCACGAATCAAATGACATACTTACCTATCATCATCCGGGTGCGTGTAGGGTGTCTATCATCGTCCTACGGTTGCGTGTAGGGCTGCTTATTGCGTGTAGGTTGGTTGTTTGCGTAAAATGAGGGGTGGGGTTAGGGGTTAGGTTATAGGGTTAGGGGTTAGGGTTTAGGGTTATGGTTCGATGTGAAAATTTTCACGTAGGAGGTCGAAATAGTGGCCGACAATCTGATGCTTGTGGGAGTGGCACCACTGAAACTCTGCCAAATATGACGCCAATAGCGGGCGGCTGGTGCCCAATCGTCCGTGTCAGTAGCATCCACCGTCCGTCGACTGTTTGCGTGTGCATGCGACTGTGCGCGATTATAGGGAACTACGGCCTCACAATTGTCACATCTAACGCTACACCTAACCCTACCCCTAACCCTACCCCTCATCTTACGCAAACAACCAACCTACACGCAATAAGCAGCCCTACACGCAACCGTAGGACGATGATAGACACCCTACACGCACCCGGATGATGATAGGTAAGTATGCCATTTGATTCATGACTTTTTCCGCTCGATGTTTTAAGTGCGGCCACGGGGACATAACTTCCACTAAGTCCCGCTAAGCCGGCCGAAGCAGTCGAAGCAGTGCAGCTTACCGGCCAAATCTGCTAGGAGAGCCCATTATTCTATAATTTATATTTCTTTATTACATCCATACCATGCATTATTAATAACAGGCACTGATACTCTGAAAAATGAGTGCTTAGAAGGGCCGAATGTCAGACGGGCCTGTGTGGCCAATTTTTAACCCTTTGCAGTTTGAAAATAAAGTTTGTTGGTTTTCGTTCGAGTTCCCTTGAGCTCCCCAAAACTAACTCACAAACTGCTAAACAAGAGATGACACATATCAGATCTGTTATACTGTGGATCTGCACTTTCACAAGTACATAACATTGTTTTTAAAGAGAATTCCAATTACCCGTTGGTATCCGCAGTTAGGAGCGAACAAAAGCCAACAACACACAACAAACTACGACTGTGTCGCCTGCTTTGAGTTTTCCGCTTTCACACAACTACAACTCCCGGCAAGGGAGAGCTCCACAAGACATCCGGCAAGTCGGCGAATTTCCGGCGAGGACACAGGGCGCGGCTTGAAGGTTCGATACCAAAGCAGTCCGAGTACTCACATAAATTCTCTCTCTCTCTCTCTCTCTCTCTCTCTCTCTCTCTCTCTCTCGATATATATATATATATATATATATATATATATATATATAAACACACACACACACACACACATATATATATATATATATATATACATATATGCATATATATATATATTTATATATATTGGGGCTAGGTCTTCGTTTAGGCTAGGTCTTCGTTGGGGTTAGGTCTACGTTGGGGCTAGGTCTTCGTTGGAGTTAGGTCTACGTTTAGGCTAGGTCTACTTTGGGGCTAGGTCTACGTTGGGGTTAGGTCTACGTTGGGGCTAGGTCTACGTTGGGGTTAGGTCTACGTTGGGGCTAGGTCTACGTTGGGGCTAGGTCTACGTTGGGGTTAGGTCTACACTGGAGCTTGGTCTACGTTGGGGTAGGGTCTGCGTTGGGGTTAGGTCTACTCTGAGGTTAGGTCTACACTGGGGCTAGGTCTACGTTGGGGTTAGGTCTACGTTGGGGTTAGGTCTACGTTGGGGTTAGGTCTACGTTGGGGTTAGGTCTACACTGGGGCTAGGTCTACGTTGGGGTTAGGTCTACACTGGGGCTAGGTCTACACTGGGGCTAGGTCTACACTGGGGCTAGGTCTACACTGGGGCTAGGTCTTCTTTTGGGGCTAGGTCTACGTTTTGTCTAGGTCTTCGTTGGGGCTAGGTCTACGTTTTGGCTAGGTCTACGTTGGGGCTAGGTCTACGTTTTGGCTAGGTCTTCGTTGGGGCTAGGTCTACGTTTTGGCTAGGTCTTCGTTGGAGCTAGGTCTACGTTTAGGCTAGGTCTTCGTTGGGACTAGGTCTACGTTTTGACTAGGTCTTCGTTGGGGCTAGGTTTACGTTTTGGCTAGGTCTTCGTTGGGGCTAGGTCTACGTTTTGGCTAGGTCTTCGTTGGGGCTAGGTCTACTTTGGGGTTAGGTCTACGTTTGGGCTAGGTCTTTGTTGGGGCCTTAGACTCTGGTCTGTGACGATCCTTATTTTCAATATTTTGACTCCTCAGTAAACCTGGCTGAAAAGAACTATGCAGATGAATTCCAGTAACACTCCGGTTGTCAGCACTGAATGAACAAAACATGAATACAAACAGCAAACACAACTTGACACCCCAACATCTAGCATGAGAATTGAGGTAGAGGCGGTAACTGCAGCTCTCTGGTGGCTAGAGAACAAGATGCATACATATGTCGTTATTGTAACAGACTCTGAAAGCATGCTGAGAAAGGTGAAGGCAAGGATGCTTCGCACAGAGTGGGCAGCTTCATTGACACATTAGAGAAGCGATATTATTATGGCCTGGAGAGAATGAGGCATCTGGGTGTAACCAGAAGGTCTGGCCGGCTCACTACACTCAGAGGAAAGGCAAGATTGACACAGAGCCAGATTGTGACCGGTACCTTCTTCTTCTTCGCGTTCACCAGCTGTAAACTCTGATGGAAGGTTCTGGTCGCTCGTCCACTAATGAACTGCAGTCCTGCTCCAGAACCTGAGTGTTGCGTGTGCATCAGTTTTACAGATCTCATTCTCTTGAATACAGACTGTTGGCTCCTCGCAGATGCACTCCAACATCAAAGAAAGCTCCCCAATTAGTCGACTCTTACGACATGCTTTTTGGGAGGCAGTGGGTCTATTTTTGTTTTCCCTACAATGGGCTATAGAACCCACATGGGGGTGACTGGTACCATCTGTACTGGAACTTTGCGCTGGCTGCTGAAGATGAGGACGGAAGGGTGGGGGGGTGGGGGGTGGGTGGGTTCGCATCATCAGCGATTCGCTCAAATGTCTGAGTGTTTTAGTCGTCTGTCAGAAAGCAAGTGAGTCTGTTAGTTTTTTCCTCCCCAAGTGTGACTTCTGAACCCATTTTGTATCTTCTGCCGCGCCAAAAAGCTAGAAAATGTCAACTCGTTAAAACAGGTAAAAAAAAAAAAATGAAGAAATCATTGCAGACGACCAAAGCACTCAGACATTTTAGCGAACTGCTGATGATGATCGCAAATATAATATTTGTAAAGTTGAAATGAAACACATGAAATAAAATCAATATTTTACGAATAAACACACATTTTATTAAACTTGTTTGTTTACATCTTGCACAATCAAAATCACTAACTTTGACATTGATTTGTAGCGTATGTAAGGTATGTTTTGAATATCTTGGGTCATTGATTACCAAAACAATTACCCCCCCCCCCCCCCCCCCAAGAAAAAATAAAATTTAAACGACTACTATCAATTGCTCTTCAAAGACTAAAACAATTGAATAAATTATGGAGTGGGACAGACAGAACTACCAAATTTAAATATGTAAGAGCATACATCTTTCCCATTCCAACATACTGCTGTGAGACCTGGACACTTACTAAGCCAGGTGAACAGCGCATAAATGCCTTTGAATACAAATGTTATAGACGGATTCTAAGAATATCATATATAAATAAAAGAACAAATACATCCATACTTCAAGAACTGAATATTGAAGAAGGTTGTAATAAAGACGTTAAAACACAGAACATTGAAATGTTTTGGTCACTTGAAACGTCATGAAAGTTTAGAGAAAACAATAAAGGAGGAGTATATGCCTGGGAAGAGAGTAAGTGTAAGGCTAAAGAGAAGATGGGTGCAGGATGTGGCGAATGATCTCCAGATGGGTGTTTCGGACGCGGGGCATCTTGCTTGTGATCGAGACGTTTTCCAGAGGGATGTTATGGGAGCAAACTTCTGCAAAGGAAATGCTACTGACTGACTGACTGACTGATTGACTGACTGACTGTCCATCTACAGACAATCCGCTGACTTGAGCACCTGGCTTGTATGTCAAATTATTTTTGTTATAGGTATCCGTTTCTAGTCAATCCTCTTGAGCGAGTGACGATTTTCTGGAATGCACCCACAGTTAACCAGTCACCATAACAGAATGGTGATTGTTTACTGCAACAGTTCTGGTTTTAGTCAGTCAGTTAAAAATATAATATATATAGGAAAACCCCACAGGGCAGCAAACACAGCAGGATACTACCGGTCATCAGTAGAATATCCTTCATCTACAATTATTTCCGCCCGTTATCATCCTAAACAATCTCTGAACTGCCACACAAAAGTATGTATACCACGCTAATTATACCCTGCTGTTGTGATGTCACTTCACTGTTGCTTACCAAACAGCGTCTTTAACATCTCCTTGTATTTGCTGCTCATGTAGTAATAAAAGAAAATGTTGACACTGGAGTTCAAGGCCTCGAAAGTGAAGGCGAAAGAAAAGCAAGTATAAAATAAATTTAATTGTGAACCTAGAAAGCTGAATTCTGGACAGAGGAAAGAGGTCATGGATATAATGACACCCGGGGTGTAGCAGACGATGAGAACAATGGCGATCATCACCACCATACTGACGGTCTTGCGGTCACGGGTAGACAGCGACTCCGACTGAGCTTTGTCCACGTTCACTTTCTGGCGCCACTTGGATTTCTGCTTCAGCTGCACTACCAGAATTACGGTGAAGACAATCACGGCCACAAAGGAAGCAAACCCCAGGATAGAGTAAACGAAAAACGCCAAACCATCCACGTTTCCTCTATCACTTGTAAAAGCCAGCCCGAGCACTGTTCGGTTCCTCGCTGGGTAGAACTTCCAAACAATGTACGACGTTTGATATTCAGGGACTACAGACA
Source organism: Candidula unifasciata (assembly GCA_905116865.2). Lineage (NCBI taxonomy): Eukaryota > Metazoa > Mollusca > Gastropoda > Stylommatophora > Geomitridae > Candidula > Candidula unifasciata. Next base: position 365,621 of record CAJHNH020000802.1, on the reverse strand, counting down.
GAAAGACGCCCGCGTAGATCAAACATACGAATGTCGTCGTAACTTTAGGAGTAATCATTTGTTTTATCTTCAGCGGCATTGCTACACATAAACATCTTTCTGCGGTGACAAATACTGTAATCCATCCGGTTATTCGGACAAAACAGTTGTGTGGAATGCCTCCTGTCAGATGTTGAAATTCTGGTGGAATCATGGGTACATCCGAGCGAATAAACCACGGGTTGACGCAGACGGTAAAATAGATCATGGTTAGAAGGCCACACAGATCAGAGATAGCCAGCCCAAAAAAGCTAATGTTGACTGTATTATTGAACCCTAGCCTGTAGAAAACTATGATGTTAACAATATTAGCGGCGACACCGAAAATTGCTACTGAACAATTAATGAAGCTATGGTTGACAATCATAAAATAATCAAAGTCCTTATCATTGAGAAGTTGAACTTCTCTGTTGTAAAGAATTGTTGCATGTGTGCTAGCGATATCATCCATGGTAAACTTGACCTCCTAGTGAATGTACAGTTAATTGATTAATGACACTTTTGGAGATGCCCGCCTCAACAACCAAGCATTTCCTGAAATAAAATGTCTACCAAATCCTCAAGTTCGGGCTTTCTGTTGCTCAACTAGTGTCTAAACGTGGCTTACTGACACGTCTCGCAGTTACTGTTAATGTCGAGACTAACGACGGAGTCTCAAAAGCCGGTAGAACTTTTGGCAAACTTTTCGCCAAAGTTTGTTACAGAAATGAAACGTCCTTGAATACAAAGCCGACAGTGGACACAGATACAGTTTTACCAACATCACTCTGTACATGTGAAACCTGGACAGTGTATGTCACGAAACGATCTCAGTGATTCCAGAAGTTAGTACTTGTAATAAGTTCTTCTGGTTATTGAGACACAAGAGACTATGCCCTTAAACCAAATGTTACTTTAAACCGTATTGATTTAAACGTTTCCAGTCCTTAGTCCAGACAAAGCGACTGAGTCTTGGGTAATGTTACGCAATTACACCGGGGCTAGAGAATTTCCTTTCACATGCCAGTGTCAGAATGTTATCTCCTGACCACACTGTAGAGGCCAGCGAACGGGGAACAGCATCACACCTGAGCTGGACCGTAGGTCATAAAAGATAACCTAACACGAATTGAGCGGACTCTAGACATAGAGGCGACGAGAAGTTTAAAGTTTAACACGTCAGTGTAATTCTGGAGAGAACAGGTGTTTGGCAATTAGGAATGTTTTATCTTGATCAAGGTCGTACTGTAGGCCGTTCACTGTGAGTGACAGGTCCCTGGTTAGCCAAGTTGATCTGATAGTTACCTCAAAGGCGTGGCTCAAGTCATCGTCTTGAGGGTTGGGCAGAACCCAGTAGAGGGAGGAGTTTAATTTGGAAAATAGATTGATACTTATACTTCGAGCCTGTGGAATTCCCGTCATTAATCGCAGCCTGCCGGCAAACAAACACAGATCGACCTAAAAGGTAAATTTTACGGTCGTATTCTGTTTTGGCGATTGATGGGAAGTTCCCAGGTAAGAGAGAATATTAATTTTAATCTTGTATACATAGGTTAGGGAGTTAAGCTTAGTCTAGACTACCTTTTCCTAATTTGTCTGCACATTCTGCTTGAAATAGTTCTTTGTGAGTATTCAGTATCTCAGTTAGGGAACTGCTAAACTATTCCTATTTCTTGTATGTTTGTGTCACATATTTTTCAGTGTATGTTTTCATGTGTATAAAATAAGATGTGAACAATGACATTTGCTATAATGAAATGTAATTATATTGTTTCCATGATCAGCCAAAATATGTGCAGGGATGCTGCTACGTTTGTGTGCCCACCATGTGCTCACTTAATGTGTTCGCCTACACAGGGGATTGATAACCCCAGGGGAAGAATGATGGGTGTATAGAATTCACTGCCACTGAAAGATAATATTCAGGACAGTGTGCACCTATAAAATGGTTGGAGTTTCAGCACATAACCTGCCCCACGTGTTGATGTAAAAAACAATGATTGGAAGTCTGAGTGAAGACGGACAACAGACTTAGAAAGTCAACTATCATGACGTAGCATGAAGAGGGAAGGCAGGATATGTGACGCCCATGTAAGACAAAAGACCTTCAGACTAGACGGGAGAGGATGTGGAATATGAGGAGGAGTGATGGGCTATATCTTATTATTATATGTTGTATTAATTGATACATGTATTCTTAGTGTAAGGCAAGATACTACACGTATGTGTTTTGTTTCCATGATTACAGCGCCCATGTGACGATCAGTCCATGAAGTAGACTACATTGTGTTAGACTCGGCCAGCTGGGAACCAGGTGGAGAACGAGGTGGAGAACGAAGTGGAGAACGAGGTGGGGACGAGCCGGGACCGAGGTGGAGGACCAGGAGAATTGGGAGGAAAATGTGGAAGAACTTGACAGTACCCACGGCTGTCAGAGGTTCTATGATAATTAAGTTACGTCTCACCATGTGTTATGGATGTAAACCTATCATCACCATTATCCATTCACTCTAATCTTAGGTGCTCAGTTATCTAGCTGAAGCCCCTCATTATCACCATACCATCACTATCTATTATAACAATAATGATGACTAATGTCATACTCTGATTGCTAGGTTAATAAATCAAATATATGGTCTTATCCTGCATCAGTTTTTGTAATTCCAAATGTCTGTTCTTACATGTTAATTAAACTGTTAAGATGGAATACCATTTGGTGGGGGCTCAAAAAATATAATAATTCTTTAATTATTCATAATAACACCGGGAGAAGGTAGATGACGAAGGAATCACTTGCCCTGTCTAATAATTCATTTAGTATAATGATAGACATCTAAAATTCCTTTCTTCTCTTGTGGGTACCAAGTTCAGCTAATGTTAATATACTTAACGAGCCAATATGGCTGTTTTCTTGGATATCCAGGACTTTGTCTGAGAGCTACATAGCTCAGATTTTAGTTCGGTTAATCGGGTGGAGAGAATGTGTTGAGAGGAACATCCCTACTCAACTTATAAACATTTTAAACCACGCGTCACGTCACAGTGTACCAGGTCAATGTGGATTTGATGGATTTCTACAAAGGATGGATCGATGACATTGAAGACCTTCTACACCCACACAGAATGACAACAGATTTCGCGTCTTTTAAAACACACACGGTGGACCTATTGAATTATTAAGTGATGAATGTAAAAAAAAATATTTTTAAAAAAAATGCAATAGTTTTGTTGACACCAATGCTTTAAATAAATAAATATAATAAATGATAATTAGGCATTGACAAATCTTCGTAATTCCGCAATACCCAGTTCTATTCCGCCAGCAGGCCGGTTTGCGTTACCTTCTACAATGGTATGGAGCGCCGAAGGTTGAGGACGCAGTGGCAAACTACCAACACTCAAACTTTCGCGTAAAATCAACCAATGAACAGCCGAACAATTTTGTGTCTTTTCTACACCGTCCTGTAAAATGAAATATCCAGTAAAAATTATAATTGCCCACTTTGGACGCGAGGCGAACACCTGTGTGTCAGAACTGTACAACTGCGTGTCACTTGTGAAGTAGACCGTTTTATTTAAGAGTGTTTACCTAATTGATAACAATGAAACCTAGAGTGTCTTTTCAAGCAAATTGTCAGGAGCTGTTGACGTTTCCAGGCCCAACTACATACTTTCTCAGTCTGATCTTGGGCAGAGGAGTGACACGATGTACGCCTTTTAAAAAAAGAGTCTCGTGTGACCTAAGTTAAGTCTGTGGGTAGGGGTTTTCATGCTTAAATAGGTGGTGCGCTGATAAATCACATCCAATACTCAAATTGACACAGAATGAGCTCTTAGCTTTTTATGACTGTCAAAATGTCATTCTAACTTTTATGTTCACTTGTTGAATTAGGTGATTACTGGCAACACTTGTCAGGTAAACTCTTGTCCTGGGGCCATGTCACATGCTGAAGTCCGCAAAAACCCTCAACTGTGCTCATTGTGCACTTACTGAGGTGTTTGCAATTATCCAGCACAGAGAGCATCTCTTTCGTGTGTGTGTGTTTGTGTTTGGATGCCAAGTGCACTTCTGGGTGCTAGCTTTGACAGCGGGATCCACTAAATCAATGGGCAATTTGCTGAAAGTAGTAGTACATTATTCTAAAATGTTGTGTTTGTCATGAATGAAGCTGCCTGAGAGGACAGTCACATCGTTGTAGATAATGCCCTGACACGGCTGGTTACACAGAAGTGTCAGATATCATGTGGTGACGAGTTCAGCAAGCATTATCTGGTTATAAAATCTGACTCATAGCAATCACACAGTGCAGCAGTTTCTAGCGGTAAAGTGAGGTAGTGGTCAGTCTATTCAAATGGTCGGACATCAGAACTAGACATTTTGGCGTGTAGACAGGGCGAGACATGTACACAGAGACAGAGCACATAGAGAGTTAATAGTTATAATGACAAGTACACAGGGAAGAGTTAAGAACTTTAAATAGACAAATATATAAGCTTAAGCATAACAGTTCATTGAGATTAACGGTATCTGCCAGAGACGTATATCCTAGAAGTTTACTTTGACCTGTGACATGACTAATTCAAAAACCATTTCTTTGTAGGTGCTGGGTGTCCAACAGTTCTTGAAACTTGGCGAGTCGGATACGAGGCTGTAAGTTTGACAGAAAAGTCAGTGAATATTCAGCGGGGAAACATCTGTGGGTGAGTTTTCTTATTCAAGAAATGGACGTCAACTGACACAGACTGTACAGCAGAGAGCTCATCATTGGCACCTTTCTATCTTTCCAGACGATAGTGTTATATTGCGCTATGAGGAGGTATGAGACTCACAGCCCATGGTGATGGCGAGTGTGACTAGCAAGACCCGCCCGTGTCAAGAAAAGTCTTCCACAATGATAGCATGAAATTTTAGGACCATTTTTGTCAACATTTGTGTTTAATCCGTTTCTTTTCAGACGCTCAGTTCTCATCATTTCTTCCTTCAGTCCTATTCCATTCCTGATATGCCCTTTCCACACAACACGGTCCATGGAATTTTAGTCCCATGAGTCCGCCTCAATACCTGTATCATTCATGTCCTACTTGCACACATCTTTATAACGTAGTAGAGGTCGGCCTCGACATCTTCTTCCTGCCTCTAATTCAGCATAAAGGATGTCCTTAGGGACTCTGCCATCCTCCATTCTCCAGGTGTGACCCAGCCACCTGAGTCTTATTGACTGAGCATGGAAAAGACTGTTGTAGTTTCTGCTCTTTCCAGTGCCTCAGTGTTTGTGATTTTGTCCTGCCACTTAATGCCAAGTATTCTTCTTAGGCATTGCATGTGAAAGCTATTCAGCCGTCTCTCCTGGTGCAAATAGGTTAAGCAAGTTTCACTGCCATAAAGCAGAGTGCTGAGAACACACGACTGATAGACAAGGGTTTTTGTTTTAATTGTGAGCTTTCTGTTCTCCCAAACTCTCTTTGTCAATCTGCTCATTGTTGTTGCTGCCTTACCTATCCTGATGTTGATTTCTTGGTCCAGCGATAATTTACTATTTACTGTGAAACCCAGATAGGTAAAATCGTCTACTGTCTCAAGCTCTTCACAGTCATTGTAGTCTGTAGGTCTGTCATTAACACCTTGCACCATAACTTTTTTCGTCTGACTGTTAGTCCAAATCCACAGCACGCATCAGCAAAGGCAGAAAAAAATAATACAAGTAATATAAACATCATTACATCATCAGATTACGAAAGAGGCTCTCCGCTACAGCCAAACTCATACAGCATCCACCTGTCAAAGGCTACAGCCAACCTCATACAGCACGCACTTGTTGAAGGCTACAGCCAACCTCATACAGCACGCACTTGTTGAAGGCTACAGCCAACCTCATACAGCACGCACTTGTTGAAGGCTACAGCCAACCTCATACAGCACGCACTTGTTGAAGGCTACAACCAACCTCATACAGCACGCACCTGTCTAAGGCTACAGCCAACCTCATACAGCACGCACTTGTTGAAGGCTACAGCCAACCTCATACAGCACGCACTTGTTGAAGGCTACAGCCAACCTCATACAGCACGCACCTGTCGAAGGCTACAGCCAACCTCATACAGCACGCACTTGTTGAAGGCTACAGCCAACCTCATACAGCACGCACTTGTTGAAGGCTACAGCCAACCTCATACAGCACGCACTTGTTGAAGGCTACAGCCAACCTCATACAGCACGCACTTGTTGAAGGCTACAGCCAACCTCATACAGCACGCACTTGTTGAAGGCTACAGCCAACCTCATACAGCACGCACCTGTCGAAGGCTACAGCCAACCTCATACAGCACGCACTTGTTTGAAGGCTACAGCCAACCTCATACAGCACGCACTTGTTGAAGGCTACAGCCAACCTCATACAGCACGCACTTGTTGAAGGCTACAGCCAACCTCATACAGCACGCACTTGTTGAAGGCTACAGCCAACCTCATACAGCACGCACTTGTTGAAGGCTACAGCCAACCACTCATACAGCACGCACTTGTTGAAGGCTACAGCCAACCTCATACAGCACGCACTTGTCGAAGGCTACAGCCAACCTCATACAGCACGCACCTGTCGAAGGCTACAGCCAACCTCATACAGCACGCACTTGTTGAAGGCTACAGCCAACCTCATACAGCACGCACTTGTTGAAGGCTACAGCCAACCTCATACAGCACGCACTTGTTGAAGGCTACAGCCAACCTCATACAGCACGCACTTGTTGAAGGCTACAGCCAACCTCATACAGCACGCACTTGTTGAAGGCTACAGCCAACCTCATACAGCACGCACTTGTTGAAGGCTACAGCCAACCTCATACAGCACGCACTTGTTGAAGGCTACAGCCAACCTCATACAGCACGCACCTGTCGAAGGCTACAGCCAACCTCATACAGCACGCACTTGTTGAAGGCTACAGCCAACCTCATACAGCACGCACTTGTTGAAGGCTACAGCCAACCTCATACAGCACGCACTTGTTGAAGGCTACAGCCAACCTCATACAGCACGCACCTGTCGAAGGCTACAGCCAACCTCATACAGCACGCACTTGTTGAAGGCTACAGCCAACCTCATACAGCACGCACCTGTCGAAGGCTACAGCCAACCTCATACAGCACGCACTTGTTGAAGGCTACAGCCAACCTCATACAGCACGCACTTGTTGAAGGCTACAGCCAACCTCATACAGCACGCACTTGTTGAAGGCTACAGCCAACCTCATACAGCACGCACCTGTCGAAGGCTACAGCCAACCTCATACAGCACGCACTTGTTGAAGGCTACAGCCAACCTCATACAGCACGCACTTGTTGAAGGCTACAGCCAACCTCATACAGCACGCACTTGTCGAAGGCTACAGCCAACCTCATACAGCACGCACCTGTCGAAGGCTACAGCCAACCTCATACAGCACGCACTTGTCGAAGGCTACAGCCAACCTCATACAGCACGCACTTGTTGAAGGCTACAGCCAACCTCACACAGCACGCACTTGTTGAAGGCTACAGCCAACCTCATACAGCACGCACTTGTTGAAGGCTACAGCCAACCTCATACAGCACGCACTTGTTGAAGGCTACAGCCAACCTCATACAGCACGCACTTGTTGAAGGCTACAGCCAACCTCATACAGCACGCACTTGTTGAAGGCTACAGCCAACCTCATACAGCACGCACTTGTTGAAGGCTACAGCCAACCTCATACAGCACGCACTTGTTGAAGGCTACAGCCAACCTCATACAGCACGCACTTGTCGAAGGCTACAGCCAACCTCATACAGCACGCACTTGTTGAAGGCTACAGCCAACCTCATACAGCACGCACTTGTTGAAGGCTACAGCCAACCTCATACAGCACGCACTTGTTGAAGGCTACAGCCAACCTCATACAGCACGCACTTGTTGAAGGCTACAGCCAACCTCATACAGCACGCACTTGTTGAAGGCTACAGCCAACCTCATACAGCACGCACTTGTTGAAGGCTACAGCCAACCTCATACAGCACGCACTTGTTGAAGGCTACAGCCAACCTCATACAGCACGCACTTGTTGAAGGCTACAGCCAACCTCATACAGCACGCACTTGTTGAAGGCTACAGCCAACCTCATACAGCACGCACTTGTTGAAGGCTACAGCCAACCTCATACAGCACGCACTTGTCGAAGGCTACAGCCAACCTCATACAGCAACCACCTATCTAAGGCTACAGCCAACCTCATACAGCAACCACCTATCTAAGGCTACAGCCAACCTCATACAGCACGCACTTGTCGAAGGCTACAGCCAACCTCATACAGCACGCACTTGTCAAAGGCTCGCAGTGGCACTCTTTACGCAAAAAAAGAAACTTGAACAGGTGAGAAGACCACAACAATGACAGACCAAGTCATGTTGTAAGATAAGAAATACACATAAACTGGATATGAACAATAAATATTTACTGCACAAATCTGTTTGTTCATGTTACAGAAAGTATTTTTAAGGGCTACGAATAGACTGAAGAACTTGGTGACAGTTGGTAGAATTGATAGAAGCTTCTTTTAAACATTCGCTGTTAAGTGTTCTGGCCGTCCAAGGTATTCGTAACATTCGTTTCAGAAGCCACATCTCTGTTTCTTCCAAATTCAACTAAATTTGTTCATTTACATTCTAAGATACGTTGCCATACAGCAGAACAGATTCAGTGTAACATTTTAGCACTCTCTTTCTGACAATTTCATAATTAGTACAAGTTATGATTCACATCCGATGGATCTAGCCCCCATCAGTAACACCCGCAGTGTATCGAGGCTGACGACACCAGTCCTCTACTGTTTACTTATTATTCTTTTGTTTACTTTATAGTGCTCTTGTCTGGCCACATCCCTTCTGGCTTGCAGTTCTTGCAGTCTGGTCATGGCCGCAGATTAACTGTTACTTGGTTCTCGCAAACATCTAAGCCAAATGTGATATGTGTACGTGTTGTAGTCTCATTTGGCCAAGAGTTAAAATGTTATCCAGCATGAACAGCCCAGGTAAAGGTCACACAGCGGCCACGAGTCGTTACCTAGGCGTGGTAATTATACGACCTAATTGAATTCTGGGGATTAAAGACAAAGGGACAACCAGTTGAGACTTTGCGAGCGTCAAAGTCAGACGTGTGTTTCTGCAGTTTAGTGGAAACGTCGTATTGGCTGTTTTCTCTTTATGAGGATATTATAGAAACGTTTTCTCTTTGTGAGGGTTTTGATTTGCCGCTGTTTGCGGGAGACATTGAGATGTCTATTTAGTTTCTAATGGCAGGAGTCCATTAAGTAAAGATTGTAATCTTTTATATCGTCCGTGTAGATAATAGAGATTTATTATCATACATATAATAATCATCATCATCTTGTGACGTATACTGTGAATGACATTAAAATTTATGTGGCCTGTCACAAGTCGGCTGTGTTGACTCGTCAGAATAGTCACAACTGTATTTGCTGATGCTGTGCCAAGTGTGCCAGTGGTTAAAGTATGCAGGACTGTAGCACATCCGTCAAGGAGTGACCCAGCGGCATGTTAGCGTAGGCACCCTAGACCTACATACTTGGTTGTTTACAGATACTAAGGAGAATCGATGTTCAAACATAGACATTGTATGAACTAATATAAATAAGTGCTCTGTACACCAATAGTCTACACAGGGGTTAATACTGTGTACAACAGTACGTATTAAAAACACTACCGCGACTAGTTGCCTGAACACTTTCAATAGAAAGGTTACTACTTCTAGAAAACGCTAGGATCAGATGCCGATACTCCAGACAATCCAACTGACAAACAGATGGACGGAGTGACCAAGTTACGTCATCTAAAGCATATAGTGGCTGTCATCTTGATATCAAAGACTGTTGTAAAATATCACGGAGATAATATCACCAAGTATAAACACAAAGACACTGGTTCCATGTCAACTATGTACATGCCACGGGCAAACAAAAAGTAATACCCTTGTATTATTTTTTAATTCTCCAAGAAAAACGAACAGAGAAGCAGTTCACGCTGAACATTTAGGAGCTCTGTATTGTACATAAGCACAACATCTACCAGCACAGAGTCTACATGTGACAACATCTACCAGCACAGGTGCTACATGTGACAATATCTACCAGCACAGGCGCTACGTGTGAAAAAGATCTTATGTGAAAGCAAAAGGTCACCCATTGAGAATATGGAGGGTCGACCTTCTACACCGACAAGGAACGGCAAAGCTATTTCTACCCTCAAGCGACAATGTTCCTCCCTGCAAATTATAATTCTGTTTCTGGTGATGGTAATATGTTGGTTCACAATATGGCATGATACTATGACAAAAATACAGCTACAGTAGTTCATAATAATGGTATTTGACGAGAGACAAGAATTTTGCGTTACTGTTATAGTATACTATTTCTTATTACGATACCCAAGCATCTAGTTTGAGAATGGAGGTGGAGGCAGTCAGTGCAACCTTCCGCTAGCTTGAGAATCAGCTGTACACACATGACGTCATTGTAACTGACCTAGCATGTTGAGAAAGGCGAAGACTAGTACGCTCCGTGAAGAGTGACTCACGTGGCTGCAGAGAGTCCATGCAGTTAAAGCACTGTGGATATTTTGTCCAGATGATGCCAGTGTGTTGGGAAACGATCAGATAGAAAGTTGTCTGTTCTGTACCGCTAGCTGATGAGCTTTTGTATGGCAAGCTCGATGTTGAATGTTCCATTAGGAGCAAGCGAACGGTGCAGAGGCACAAACTGATCATTATGGTCTGAGGAGAACTGGAGTGACCAAGGGATCTTGTCAACGCTCAATACTCAGGGAAAGGCGAGACGGATATACAATCAGGCACTTACTGGTACCATCAGAATCGGAACTCTTCGCTTGCTACTGAAGACGGAGAGGCTTACGAAAGTGCCCCGAGTGCTGAGATTTCGATTCCAAATTCAGCCAGCATTCAGAATTATTGTTATTTATAAAAAAAAAAAAAAAAAAAAAACCCAGCTGTGGTGGAAGAAAAAGGAATATATCACAGACGAAACGTTGAGGGTAATTGAAAGACAATTGAAACATTCAAGGACATAAACCAGCAACACGCAACACAGTATATAAAAACCACATCAAGAAAGTGAAAAAATACGATCAGAGAAGACAAGAAACAATTTGTCATTAAGACAGGCAATACAATAGAGCATCTGCAGCAACAGAGAAGGAATAGAGAAATGTTCAAAGAGATCAGAACACTAACAACAAAATTCAAACCTTCAATGAATATAATAAACGATAAAAATGGCAACGCCCTGACGGAGAGAAAAGAAATAATAGAAATATGGAAGGAGTATTGTGGAGAAATGTACAAAGATTCGAAAAACTTGCCAGATAGTGCCAAAGAAATCGAAGAGAAAGAGTCTGACTCTCTATTCGGGGAAGTAAGAATAGCAGTAAAGAACCTGAAAGAAGGTAAATATCTGAGATGTGACGACATACCAGCAGAGTTAACTCAGGCTGGAGGAGAAGCGACCGTTATTCTATACCAGGCACGATGTTTGAAAATCTGGAACAGTGCTAACTGGCCGAAAGCGTGGTAAAGTTCAGTTTATATTCACCTCCCGAAAAAAAAAAAAATCATAAATTATTTAACAATTATCGTACTATTGCTCTAATTAGTCATGTCAGCAAAATCTTTCTGCGTATCATTCTGAGGAGGGGTGAGAATAAATTGGAATAGGAGCTAAAAGAAACACAAACAGGGTTTAAACATGACAGAAGAACAAAAGACCATATTTTCAGTATGAGAATCATTCTAGAGAAGTGTAGAGAATACAAGATAGAGCTTCATACTTGTTTTATAGACTACAGCAATTGATTGTGTGTAACACCATAAACTTTGGAATGTATAACTCTGTAGAAACAATATATATTCTTACACTCTGACGTGTATTATGATAGAACCATTTACCTTATTGCACATTTGACATTTGCAAGACATATTTCAGATTGTAGGTGTCTTAGATTGACATGAGACGTGCTAAATACAACACAGACGAAGGCAATGGGAAAGACGCGCACAAATGAACACGAAGTTTTTGACCAGATTCTTTATTAACGGAGAACAAAATAACTGATGAATCGGGCAACTTAATTTATGCTATCGTCTGCAGAGAATGTGAAAGGACATATACTGGGTAAACCGGTAGGAAGCTAGCAGATCGTTTCAGTGAAATCTTGTGGATAATGGTAGTAAGGCTCATAAACCTATCCCATTTCAACAAATTTGACCACCTCTGTGAAAGCGATATTTTAGTTACTGCTCTTGCCTATTGCTCCTGTGACCAAACCTGCCGTTACTCCTTAGAAAACCGCTTCATTTACAGTTTTGGAGTTCCCAGTTACGGAGGGAACTGCAAGACAAAGCTTTTCTTAAACAATAGATAAAAGAGGAGTACGTTAGGGATGTGTGTTATCCCTAAGCCTTTTTTACTTATATATATATATATAAAACTTTGTTAAACACGTTGCGGAATTGCTTGAACTGAATATTTTTTGAAAAACAATAAACAATCTGAGATACACAGATGACACAGTGCTACTAGCAGAAAGCGCGCAGGCGTTTCAATAACTAATTGATCAAATCAACCGGCGTAGTGCAGAATATGGTTTAGACATTATCGTTGGAAAAACAATAGCTATGGTAATTAACTATGGAAAAGAGCGGCCGACAGTGAACATCACAGTAAACGAAGGGCTATTAGACAGGTTTTTTTCCTAATTAGGACACATAGTACGAATTGATGAAAGAAGCGAAACAGAAATCAAACAGTGCAAGAGAATAGAAATGTCTACAACGGTCTTCAACAAGATGCACAAGTTACTGACAGCCTGAGAGATAAACAACACATTATCAATGAGAATCGCCTAATTTTATGTGTATTTAGTCCTGCTATATGGTGCAGAAAACTTGAACAATGAATAAGCAACTGGAAAATGGAACTGAGTCTCTGGAGATGTGGGTATACACAAGAACAGTTCATTGTCATATTTCATGGAAACATAAATGGTCCAATACAGAACTTCTGGTCAGGTTACAAATGAAACAAGAATTACCGAAGAAAATGGAAAAGAGACAATTCAAATACTTTGGCCACATTAAAAGACATAACACCCTTAAAAAAAACCATACGGGAGGAAAAAGTCGAAGGCGAGAGAGCAAGAGGTAGGCATCGCTACAAGTAGGAGGACAACATCAAGAGATGTACGTGCAATAGTCTGAGAGAGTGTACAACCAGGACAAGAGGCGTACTCATTTTTTGTTTCTATACATCCTCTTATTTATTTCGTTTCTTCAGTATAGCCCTGGGAATCCACCCCACCCCACCCTCACCTCCCCACCCCATTATGTATTTCTTGATTTTATGTTGACTTTGAAAAAAATAAAAAAAGATCTGTTGTTGTTCCACTAAGATTTCCAGTCACGGTTTTTCAGTCTGCGTTGATAAAGATTTGGTCAATACGTTTGATAGTATTTGTCCTTCCGTCAAACTTTCTGTCGTATTTCGCTTTGTATTTACAACTTTTTGTCATGATCTTGACTGCACTTATCCCCTATTTACGTCATCACATTAGTTTTTAATGGGCTATGTTGTAGTAGTAGTAGTAGTAGATTTTTACCACACTAGGGTATCACACAAGCGATAAACACCCGATGACACAAAGTGCCACCATGTGGATGAGATTACCGTGGAAAGGTCCCAGAAACCGCGTTCAGCCATTATACCATATTTATGGCCTGCCTATATTGCGGCAACTGGAAAAATCCAGGGTGGGGTTTCAAATAACAAAAAATGTCGTCTTAAAAAGGACGAAACTGGGTACACGTAAACACGCTAATGTAATGTTACTGTAGGCAATGTTTGTTTTCCTTCGCTCTTGCTGTCTGTGGTGGTGTACTTGTAACGTACAAGATCCGACAAATAAGTATTGAGACTAATTCCATAACAATTAAAATAATCAACAGTTGAAGATATAACCTGTATTTTATTCAAAGATAGTCCCTTGTGCATTGATAAAGCAAGTGGCACCATCTAACAAACACTGGAAAGACCACTGTAGTTCTTCTGTTGCTATAGCCCTTAAAGTCGATGTTACGGCCCTTTGAATGTCATCAATGTCGTCGAAGAAGCGTCGTTTGAATTGTAACTTTAATTTTAGGAAGAGAAAATAACCACAGGGAGACAAATCTGGGGAATAGGGTGGAAGGCTGAGAACACATACTTGTTTTAGGGCAAAAACATTCTTGTTTTGAAGATATCTCTTGGGACTCAACCCGCTGATGTTTTTGGTCATCAAACAACGAATGTGATACAAACGGCAAGCGACTTTTTTCTTGCCAAAATCTTGAACTAAAATGTTAGGAATGGTCTCTCTATTAACACCAGATTCATCTGCAATCATCCTCACATTAAAATAATAATCTTCTTCTATCCGTTCTCCGGCTTTTGAATGAGTATATCATTATGAATAGACATTTGACGTCCAGGTCTTAGACCACTAGTAATAATTTCCACACCACTTTTGAATCGTAAATACCACCTGAAATTTGTTCACGAGATAAAACATTATCCCCATAAACTTGTAGCATCAATTCAACTGTTTCAATGGCGTTTTTTCTGAGTTAAAAAAAAAAAAAGTTATGTTAGCTTTTTTGCTCTGTGCTGATTACGTAAAAATGGCGGCTTTTTTGTTGTCTGCTTATCGAGCGGCGATGAAAAGTTGCCAGATCATAGATGAATGTTGCCTCTTTAGATTCTACGCTTTGTTTCATAGATGATATTTTTGTCTTGGCCATAACAAAATCAGTCTGCTTACTTTATTGTCGAACATTATACTTCCACATAAATACATTTAGAATAATAAATATATCACAATTAGATTGCGTGACATAGGAGTAAAGCATGGTCAAGCATGTCTACGCGGCCTTACAGGCCGACATAGGAGACATTATGAGAAAACCTCTCATGGAAACAATTAGCAAAAGTACCTTGAAGTGGCTGCTGCATCGGAGGATTGACCAGGCATGGAACATGCCCCAGATGCAGTGACGTCGATTGTGCCAACATACCGTATATGCACTAGTGTATATATATATGTGTGTGTGTGTGTGTGTGTATGTGTGTGTTATGTTACATACATTACTAACTATATTTTGGTTACATTAAAAGGTAGTTTACTGACCACAAGGCATTTCCCTCCTAGTAAACGCTACAAGTATACACACGTGTCCTCAGTAGCTTATATGGTATTCCCACAGAGATGATATTTTTCAAATACTGATAACAGATAATCAGTTAATGAAGCTCCACATCTTTAATTGCTCTTGTGTCCAATACTTCACAACATTTAATTGGCACAACATATTCTTGTCTATACGATCCAAATTCTCTGGAATAGCTGAACATACATCCATACACACACACATATACATACACACCAATATCCTAATCTGTACACATGCGTTTACTACTTGTGTACTATAAATGTCATGAATGCCTCCACAAACATCTGTACTCTAGTTCTGTGCCCCTCCCCCCCTTTCCGCCTCCAAGCCAAACATGCGTTGCTAGCAGATACTACAAGCTCTCACTAAAGCATGCTAAAGTTTAAACGTATACTACTCTTCAAAAGTCAAAAAGCACTTAGAAAAACCTTGGCTGAAACAGTAAAACCCATCAGATATAAACCTATAATAGTGAAAATGGCATTCTTTCAATATCAAACTGACATATCCCGTACTGATTTAAGAAACGACATCATGGTACACCGGGCACAGTTGTCGGTGCTTCGTCTCCTGCAGGAGATGTTTGAAGATGTAGATGCTACTGTTCCCTTAGCACACTCTTTTATACACATGGCTCTCTTATTCTCACACATCCACCTTTAACATGTCAAGTTAAGAAATGGAAACAAGTTCAAACGCATCGAGCAATGGTGAAATATGGGAGTGACTGCATGTTTGACAAAGGCTGCCGTCCGAAACGTTACGTTATGATGTTTTGTGCACGTTTTTCTGCTTCCCCATTTGGTTAAACTTTTTAGTCAAATTTCCCTGGTATTCAAACGCATCAGAAATGTTGACCGCACCAAAACAGGAGAACATTTCTTTACATGAGGTGTCCATTATGTAATAATTAGATAACCTTTTCACTCATATTGAGCAGGTGTGTTTGTTGCTGACTTGTTTGTTGCTGACTTGTTTGTTGCTGACTTGTTTGTTGCTGACTTGTTTGTTGCTGACTTGTTTGTTGCTGACTTGTTTGTTGCTGACTTGTTTGTTGCTGACTTGTTTGTTGCTGACTTGTTTGTTGCTGACTTGTTTGTTGCTGACTTGTTTGTTGCTGACTTGTTTGTTGCTGACTTGTTTGTTGCTGACTTGTTTGTTGCTGACTTGTTTGTTGCTGACTTGTTTGTTGCTGACTTGTTTGTTGCTGACTTGTTTGTTGCTGACTTGTTTGTTGCTGACTTGTTTGTTGCTGACTTGTTTGTTGCTGACTTGTTTGATGGTTTCAAACATGGTTCTTCTAGGTGACCAATTAATTGTGACGAGTAGCATGCACACACACAAGCTCCCTGTCGATTGGCATAGGTGACTATGCCCATTCGCAGCATGCAATCTCCAACCCAATCTATCAGTTTGTGTGCTGAAGTCCTTGCATGGCAAACATATAGAAAGTTTTCCCCGACTTATTGGCAGTTTACAACTTTTTATTAATATTAAAAAATTGTAATTAGGCTTTAATGAGTTTATTTTTTGAAGTTTCCCCGATCTACATCGCCAGTGAGATCTTGGTCATTACAGAACAGCTCACGAAACGTCTGTCGGTACTTGGTGCTCATGCTGTAGTAAAGAAAGATGTTGACGCTGGCGTTAGTGGCCTCGAAGACGAAAGTGAACGACCAAGCCACAAAGAAAATATTCACGTAAGAGCCAATGACGCTGAACTCTGGAACAAAAAAGACAACCATTGAAACAGCAACTCCAGGGATGTAGCAGACGATGACAATAGCTGCCAACAGAACCACCATTGTCACTGTTTTCCTTTCACGATTTGACACAGAAGCTTCTCTGTCGGCGTTAGCTTTCCGGCGCCAGTTGAACTTTTGCTTCAGACTCACAATCAGTATAACAGTGAATACAATCACGGCGAGGAAGGACACCGTTCCAAGAAAGGAGTACATGATGAAGACCACTCCCTCCATACTCTTTCTGTTTTTTGTGAAGACAAGACCCAGTAAAGTTTTGTTTCTGTCAGGGACGAACTTCCAGTCAATGTAGGAGGTGGCATACTCCGGGAAAAAAGAGAACATCATAGTGGCGTAGATGATGCACACGATCAATACGGTTCTTTTTGGAGTGACAATTTGTTTTATCTTCAGTGGTAAAGTTATACACAAACATCTCTCTGCCGTGATGAACACTGTGATCCACCCTGTGATCCTCACGAAGCAAATGTGAGGTAGCCCGCCAGTCAGATGCTGGATTTCTGGAGGTATCATAGGGACTCCGGAGCTTTCAAACAAGGGGTTCAAACATAGGTTAAACCACAGTAAAGTCACCAAACTGAGAAGATCTGATATAGCTAGACCCAGTAAGCTGATGTTCATGGTGTTGGAGAAGCCTTGCTTGATGAAGACTATGATGTTCATGAGGTTGGTCACACATCCCAAGATACTGATCAGGTTAAGTAGAACCATGAAGTTCATGAACATGATAATGTTTCTGAAATGACCGGTCACAATCATTGCCATTCTGAGTGTCATAGTTCTGTTACCATCATTCTCCATCTCTCGCCGTGTTTAGACTGATCTCAGCTGATCATACCAGACGGTTGTCAGTCTCTTCACCCACTCTATCTTAAATAAAGACATAAACAGTTACACAAATAACGCACATGTCACACTGTATATATTTGAGCTTTCTATAACACTTATGAAAACAGACATGTAAACAGAATAATGTAGGCACACTCAACACTTGGACTCTTCCCTGGCTGCTAAAGGGCAGGACGAAGTACATGTGAGAACTTTTGAGTGCTGTGATATCTATAATAATACGTCACATTTGCTCTAGAAACTCGATGAATATGCTTAAAAAAATCCAAGCTGGTTTGTATTAAGCAAGAATGGATTACAACACCAAGCACTTCGCGAATGGCTGCTCTAACCTTCGTCTTTGTGCCAGGTTGTACAGGTGTTCAAGGAAACGAGCGTTCAGATTATCTCGTTGAAACTGCTTGTTATTGTTGGTCCAGTACTGGACAGAAGCGATGTTATCAATACCATGCTCATTACTTACCGTATCGAGGAGCGCACCAAAGAGCATAATTCTATATCCATATCTAGGCTGATGGACATGGGGGTCCGGTTGGAACATTTCACTAAGGGGATGATTCATCAACTAACACAGAACAGGCGTTATCAGTCATTTCATACTTGTTGAACTTTTGAGGAGGTGACTGAAGGACCTATGGATCTGTCCGAAGAGCTGTGATGATAATCGTACAAATCACTAATCACTGATGGTTTGCGCTAAAAAGAAGAACAACGATTTCTACCAGTGTTTTCCAAACTGGAGACTTCTGAACCCCTGGTGGCGTTGAAACGGCCTGGGCGATAGCGATCTAAATCAAATTTGGGAGTGGGGTGGGGGAGGGGGCGCTGGAATGTTCCAAGGAGAGGTGGAGGACGTTCCAAAGAGGGGGGGGGGGAGCGGTAGCATCCTCATGTGTTTCCGGAAAGTACTGGAAAAAAATGTAATAGTAGTATGTATATATATATAAATATATATATATATATATATATATATATATATATATATATATATATATATATATATATATAAGAGAGAGACCGAGAGAGATGAGAGAGATGAGAGAAATGAGAGAGATGAGAGAGATGAAAGAGATGAGAGAGATGAGAGAGATGAGAGAGAGATGAGAGAGATGAGAGAGATGAGAGAGAGATGAGATGAGAGAGATGAGAGAGATGCAAGAGATGAGAGAGATGAGAGAGAGAGAGGAAGAGAGAGAGAGAGAGAGAGAGAGCACTGCATTTTGCAAATGTAGTGTAACAGAAAAAAAAAATCGCAGTGAATGCTTAGTCTTAAAAAAACCCACCAATAAATTATTTTATAACCAGTCAGATTCATCCTTCACTTTAAAGAATGTTACTCTTTAGTTTTTGAAACAAGACTTTTTGTACCAACGAACTGACATAATTAAAAAAGATAGCCCTTGAAGCTCTGCCGACTGTTGGGCTGTTCAAACAGTGAGCTAGTTAAGGGTTCTCTCAGAAGTGTCTAACAGAGCCACGTAACGAGATTCACGTAACAGACACTCGTCAATGTTGTCACCAGCAAGGCTCCACAAGCCTACCTCAAGGTGAGATGTATGGAACCGATGCTCGTAGATGACTTTGCTGTTTATTCAGCCGCTTGAAAATCCACAATAGCTTTCTGTTCGCTTCAAAAGTCAATGGAGAAAGTAGAGAATTAGGCAAATAATTGACCTTACTGTCTTTCGAGATGAAATGTTTTAAAAAAAGCACACAAGTGGAAGCAGTTAGGGCCAGGATGAGATTCATTCTCTCTAAGGCACAAAACATAGACATGAGTGTAGAGGCCAGATGTTGCCCTTGCAGCATGACCCCCCGACCGACCTGCCTTGTTTACTCAGAAAAAAAGTTGACACTGATATTTTTGGAATAAAGAATGCTGCAGAAGCTTGCAGATCAGGAAAGCAATGTTCTCTCTCCCCGAAAAAGTTGTATACTGCCAGTAAGTCGGGGACAACTTTCTATATATATGCCACGCAATGGCTTCTGCACACGAAGCTTCCCTCATAGATCGACTGCCAGTCAAGGCTACAGACCAGATCCTCCCTGTCCTGTTTCCGGTTTCATTTCCTCGTCCTAGTGAAGTTAGTCCCCTTCCCAATGCGCTTCTCCATCCGACGTTGCTGGTCCAATGTGGCATGACAGGTTTGGTTACCTCGCCCAACATGTTCTGTAAACACAGACAGAACTACTACTACCAACTATTGTTTTACGGAAGCTCAGCAAAATCAGTCTTAAACTAAAACAAACAAAACTCGCTGGAATAGTCTCTTTGTTGTTGTTGTTGTTGTTGTTGTTGTTGTTGTTGTTGTTGTTGTTGTTGTTGTTGTTGTTGAGCAACAAAAAGAGATAGTATCCTCAATGTTAGAAAATCAATCAAAAGCTTAGATTGAATCACTCTTTAGGGGAACAAATGCATGAAGGAAAAGTTACACCAAACACCAAGTTAATCAGGAAGCTAAATTAAAAAGTGGAAATTGAAATCAGATCAAAAGGATACAAAAACTTTCTGTAATGAAAAAAAATGAAAAAAAAAAAACGAAAAAAAACAAAACAAACCTGGATAGAACATGCATAGGAACGAGTAGAAAAACATGAATACTACTGGAACAGTTAGACCTTATATGGAATACACCTCAACTTTATGGGCTGAAACTTGGATAACCTGTACAAGGCTCACAATATGGGCTAACGAATTACACATTGTATACTCCGGTAGAAATTATGAGTCCCTTACTGTAAAACAATTTTAAGCTTCCAAACCATCAGCTAAATCATACATTTTAAGAAGACAAAGCTGTCAAGAAAAAGTACAAATCATTTTACACGAGAAACTTTGACACTAGCTGAAAATATAAATACAGACTGACATAATGATGTGTGAAGTCCTGACACAAGAACTGTAAATTATTAGAGCATTCTTTTTCAGTACAGTTCTTGGAGTCCCAGGAATATTCTACAAAATAAGCACAAAATGAGTCCAAAAAAAAAAATTGTTTTCACTTTAAATATCCACAAATAACTATCACTCCATTATTGTGAACAAACGTCTCAAACTTTATCCGACCGTACGCAAGTAAAAAAGCAGTCTTGTCTATTCATATCTCAAGTCCGAGGAAAATGTTACAAAGATGGCTTTGGCAGTCCTTTATTGTGTGGAGTGAATCAATCCAATTATATATAAGGTGAAATGAAATTCTCCTCAGCAGCCGTGTCTCCTGCCTTATCGTGTAGGTGGATTAAATGACATTATTAGTTCTGTATCTACTCTATAGTAAATGACACTTGTTCATGCCATAAGATATACTAGACATACAAGGCTAGACCTGTGCTTTATAGACTATCCAACAATCCAGAAAAGCGGTTTGTCGGTGATGAAAGCAGTCGGGCATGATAAGTTGGTTACTGTACACATAAGGTATTTCACCAGCTCGCTCGCAAACCGGCTACCGGACACATTGAACACCACGACACAACCGCTGCACAAACGAAAGGCATTCCACGGGAAAACACAGCTCACAGGGCAGCAACCTAATACTGAACCCAGTAGCCCAGGCAGCGAAACCGTAGACTACCGTCCTTAGTAACAAAGCGCTGTCAGAAACAAGCATAACTTTGAAACCTAACATTCTGCCAAGACTCATTTCCATTTTGACCGGAAGTCCAAGATGTCAGCAGAAACAAGGTAAGCATCAGTTTTATCAGAAATAATCTGTGAACATGAGACAAATGCTGCAAATGTGAAAACATACGAGGCAGACAATCACACATGACACACTTACTAGTACCCATAAGGGGTACACAATCACACATAACATAATAATTGGTACACACAAGATCACACAATCACATATGACACTGACTGGTACACACAAGGGGGCAGACAATAACTCATCACACACTGACTGGTACACATAATGGCCAGACAATAACTCATCACACACTAACTGGTACACACAAGGGGGCAGACAATAACTCATCACACACTGACTGGTACACATGATGGCCAGACAATAACTCATCACACACTGACTGGTACACATGATGGCCAGACAATAACTCATCACACACTAACTGGTACACACAAGGGGGCAGACAATAACTCATCACACACTGACTGGTACACACAAGGGGGCAGACAATAACTCATCACACACTGACTGGTACACATAATGGCCAGACAATAACTCATCACACACTAACTGGTACACACAAGGGGGCAGACAATAACTCATCACACACTGACTGGTACACACAAGGGGGCAGACAATAACTCATCACACACTGACTGGTACACACATGATGGCCAGACAATAAACTCATCACACACTGGTACACATGATGGCCAGACAATAACTCATCACACACTGACTGGTACACATGATGGCCAGACAATAACTCATCACACACTGACTGGTACACACAAGGTCATCACACACTGACTGGCCACACAGACAATAACTCATCACACACTGACTGGTACACATGATGGCCAGACAATAACTCATCACACACTGACTGGTACACATAATGGCCAGACAATAACTCATCACACACTGACTGGTACACACAAGGGGGCAGACAATAACTCATCACACACTGACTGGTACACACATGGGGGCCAGACAATAACTCATCATCACACTGACTGGTACTGATGTACACACACTGATGGCCAGACAATAACTCATCACACACTGACTGGTACACATGATGGCCAGACAATAACTCATCACACACTGACTGGTACACACACCACTGACTGGTACACAGACAATAACTCATCACACACTGACTGGTACACACAAGGGGGCAGACAATAACTCATCACACACTGACTGGTACACATGATGGCCAGACAATAACTCATCACACACTGACTGGTACACACAAGGGGGCAGACAATAACTCATCACACACTGACTGGTACACATGATGGGGCAGACAATAACTCATCACACACTGACTGGTACACATGATGGCCAGACAATCACTCATCACACACTGACTGGTACACACAAGGGGGCAGACAATAACTCATCACACACTGACTGGTACACACAAGGGGGCAGACAATAACTCATCACACACTGACTGGTACACACAAGGGGGCAGACAATAACTCACAGACAATAACTCATCACACACTGGTGGTACACACAAGGGGGCAGACAATAACTCATCACACACTGACTGGTACACACAAGGGGGCAGACAATAACTCATCACACACTGACTGGTACACACAAGGGGCCAGACAATAACTCATCACACACTGACTGGTACACACAAGGGGGCAGACAATAACTCATCACACACTGACTGGTACACACAAGGGGGCAGACAATAACTCATCACACACTGACTGGTACACACAAGGGGGCAGACAATAACTCATCACACACTGACTGGTACACACAAGGGGCCAGACAATAACTCATGACACACTGACTGGTACACACAAGGGGGCAGACAATAACTCATCACACACTGACTGGTACACACAAGGGGGCCAGACAATAACTCATCACACACACTGACTGGTACACACTGGTAACATGATGGCCAGACAATAACTCATCACACACTGACTGGTACACATGATGGCCAGACAATAACTCATCACACACTGACTGGTACACACAAGGGGCCAGACAATAACTCATCACACACTGACTGGTACACACAAGGGGGCAGACAATAACTCATCACACACTGACTGGTACACACAAGGGGGCAGACAATAACTCATCACACACTGACTGGTACACACATGATGGCCAGACAATAACTCATCACACACTGACTGACACATGATGGCCAGACAATAACTCATCACACACTGACTGGGGCCAGACAATAACTCATCACACACTGACTGGTACACACAAGGGGGCAGACAATAACTCATCACACACTGACTGGTACACACATGATGGCCAGACAATAACTCATCACACACTGACTGGATGGCCAGACAATAACTCATCACACACTGACTGGTACACACAAGGGGCCAGACAATAACTCATCACACACTGACTGGTACACACAAGGGGGCAGACAATAACTCATCACACACTGACTGGTACACACAAGGGGGCAGACAATAACTCATCACACACACTGACACACATGGTACTCACACACTGGGTACACATGATGGGCAGACAATAACTCATCACACACTGACTGGTACACACAAGGGGCCAGACAATAACTCATCACACACTGACTGGTACACATGATGGCCAGACAATAACTCATCACACACTGACTGGTACACACAATGGCCAGACAATAACTCATCACACACTGACTGGTACACATGATGGCCAGACAATAACTCATCACACACTGACTGGTACACATGATGGCCAGACAATAACTCATCACACACTGACTGGTACACATGATGGCCAGACAATAACTCATCACACACTGACTGGTACACATGATGGCCAGACAATAACTCATCACACACTGACTGGTACACACAAGATGGCCAGACAATAACTCATCACACACTGACTGGTACACACAAGGGGGCAGACAATAACTCATCACACACTGACTGGTACACACAAGGGGCCAGACAATAACTCATCACACACTGACTGGTACACACATGATGGCCAGACAATAACTCATCACACACTGACTGGTACACATGATGGCCAGACAATAACTCATCACACACTGACTGGTACACATAATGGCCAGACAATAACTCATCACACACTGACTGGTACACACAAGGGGGCAGACAATAACTCATCACACACTGACTGGTACACACATGATGGCCAGACAATAACTCATCACACACTGACTGGTACACATGATGGCCAGACAATAACTCATCACACACTGACTGGTACACATGATGGCCAGACAATAACTCATCACACACTGACTGGTACACACAAGGGGGCAGACAATAACTCATCACACACTGACTTGTACACACAAGGGGCCAGACAATAACTCATCACACACTGACTGGTACACATGATGGCCAGACAATAACTCATCACACACTGACTGGTACACATGATGGCCAGACAATAACTCATCACACACTGACTGGTACACATGATGGCCAGACAATAACTCATCACACACTGACTGGTACACATGATGGCCAGACAATAACTCATCACACACTGACTGGTACACACAAGGGGGCAGACAATAACTCATCACACACTGACTGGTACACACAAGGGGGCAGACAATAACTCATCACACACTGACTGGTACACATGATGGCCAGACAATAACTCATCACACACTGACTGGTACACACAAGGGGGCAGACAATAACTCATCACACACTGACTGGTACACACAAGGGGGCAGACAATAACTCATCACACACTGACTGGTACACATGATGGCCAGACAATAACTCATCACACACTGACTGGTACACACAAGGGGGCAGACAATAACTCATCACACACTGACTGGTACACACAAGGGGGCAGACAATAACTCATCACACACTGACTGGTACACACAAGGGGGCAGACAATAACTCATCACACACTGACTGGTACACATGATGGCCAGACAATAACTCATCACACACTGACTGGTACACACAAGGGGGCAGACAATAACTCATCACACACTGACTGGTACACACAAGGGGGCAGACAATAACTCATCACACACTGACTGGTACACACAAGGGGCCAGACAATAACTCATCACACACTGACTGGTACACACAAGGGGGCAGACAATAACTCATCACACACTGACTGGTACACACAAGGGGGCAGACAATAACTCATCACACACTGACTGGTACACATGATGGCCAGACAATAACTCATCACACACTGACTGGTACACACAAGGGGGCAGACAATAACTCATCACACACTAACTGGTACACACAATGGGGCAGACAATAACTCATCACACACTGACTGGTACACACAAGGGGCCAGACAATAACTCATCACACACTGACTGGTACACATGATGGCCAGACAATAACTCATCACACACTGACTGGTACACACAAGGGGGCAGACAATAACTCATCACACACTAACTGGTACACATGATGGCCAGACAATAACTCATCACACACTGACTGGTACACATGATGGCCAGACAATAACTCATCACACACTGACTGGTACACATGATGGCCAGACAATAACTCATCACACACTGACTGGTACACACAAGGGGGCAGACAATAACTCATCACACACTGACTTGTACACACAAGGGGCCAGACAATAACTCATCACACACTAACTGGTACACACAAGGGGGCAGACAATAACTCATCACACACTGACTGGTACACATGATGGCCAGACAATAACTCATCACACACTGACTGGTACACACAAGGGGGCAGACAATAACTCATGACACCCTGACTGGTACACATGATGGCCAGACAACGCCTGGTCAGTCCCACAACCAACAAAACAACCATTGAAGGAAACAACGGATGCCTGGACACGGGTGAAGGAAACAACTGAGATCAGGAATCTGTAAACAGTTCAACACGAACCCTGTTCAAGCAGACTTTGTTGGTCAGCGGAGATCTGTACATGAAAACAAGCAACAGTAGCTGTACACATCACCAACCAGTGCGTACATTTCTAAACCAGTTAGCCTAAAACGGTTGGTGAGCTATGCGGGTTACCCTCATAAGTATAACATTGCTATTATCATTTACAGTAATACAATTACTAGCATGCAGTATTTTTTTGTGTTGTTGTTTTTGTTGTTGTTGTTGTTGTTGTTGTTGTTGTTGTTGTTGTTGTTGTTGTTGTTGTTGTTTAACAAGGAAAGGAAATTAAAAAAATAATAAAATTTTAAGACACTGTCTTCATCATCATCATCATCAACATCGATATCATCATTAAGTCCACAGCAGAGACACTAACTTGCAGACAAATTAAAATCATAAGCATGTCTGCTAAAAAGAACATTTGTAAACACAAATATAGCATCTTTCTTTATTATTAGCCTATATCTGCCACACCTTTGTCTGGTATATTATTGTGCTACAGCGAACGTTGGTTGTTAAAGACAATTAAATATGTAAGCAGCATTATTTAATTAACATTTTAATATAAACAACCCTACCAACTCCCACTCCCGCACCTCTCAAAAAAAAAAAAAAAAGGCTATAAGAAAATCACATGATGACAGGATGTGAAAATTCACAATTTGCATGTTTAAAATCCCTCAGTGCCAGGTATGAAGGAGGAACGACCTTAATGTGAGTGTGTATAATTTATTTTGTTGCTGTTTATTGATTACAGTTTTTCTGTCAGCCACAACCAAGATACTGCCCGAAGGCTGCTGGATAAATACATTGTAATTAGAAATGTAATCGGCGCTAATGGGATATCAGCTGAGGGTTAATATGGAGAGAACGCAGCAACAAACTTTGAAACCTGGGAAAGTTCTCAAACAAAGGCCAGCAATTTATACTCGACACATTCTTTATTAGGCAGATAACATCTATGATATGCCAACCCTATAAAGGTAAATAACAAACTATCTATTTTGTATAATTATTATTTTATAAATAATTGGTGGGCAATAATAGAATTATGTAGGTATTTCATAATTAGTCTGCGGACTAACTTCAAATCACATGAACATTCATATAAGAGCCTCGTCTCTGCGCTTACTCTGGTGGCAATCGGACAAAGAGACAGATCGAAGAATGACGGATGGGCAACCAAACATTTAGACACACATATAAACTAAGAGACAGTCATATGACGGATGGGCAACCAAACAGTTGGACACACATATAAACTAACAGACAGGAATTATGTCAAATAAACAGGCATGGGTAATTAATTCTACCGAAGAAATCGGAAGCTGCTGAATACAAATGTTGCCAACAAATGTTTAGAAAACCGTGGACTCACAATGAATAAATACTTTTTCTAAGATACGACAATCTCAGCTCACAACTGCTAGACATCATGTCAAGAGAACATTAGATGGTATAATGGGGCAAATTTCCACATGGGGTTTCTAGTTACGTGATACGGTTAAATATAGGTGATTGCATGTGGGAATTCCCCTCATTACAGAAGGCTACAACAAAAACTGGTGTAGCTTCTTCATGAAAAACATCACATGGTATAGTTAGAAGATTCTTCGGGCATGGTAACTGGTTGTCAGTCTTCTCGGTCGATGCTGAAATAGCTATACTGTGCTAGGCATTTGGCTTTCTCGAGGCAGGAGTCTGTTTGATTGTTTCCACATTGGACAGAAATTGACATTTTGTGTTGTTTTTGCTGGCATTGAACGAGCATTGTTTGGTGGCTCGCTCGCAGTGAAGCTGGACCTGCCATCACTAGAATAAACGCTGAGACGGCGCCATAGAATGCAGCCAGGCAGACTAGATGCAATGTGAATAAATCAAAGAAATAATAATTGACATCACTGCACTCAGGATTTTCATACGCGTGTTCCGTCTCTTCCCGTATTATCCATTAAAGTGTCCCCATGTTGATAGTGCCATTGTTGTGTGCAGTCCGAAGATTCACACTAGGACAGGCCACTAATTAACATGAGATATGACGGGAGATACGACGTCACTTGCCGACAGAAAAATTAAACAGAAGACAGTTACAAGAAATTTGTCAATGGCAGATCACATCCTATAGACATTCCTATAGGAGCTTCACCTCAAACTGCCAGCAAAAAGTTCCAATGCTGATGAGGCCAGTAACAGCTTTGATTGGACGTTCCTTGCCTGAGTGTCAAGTATTGGTCTGATTCCCTGAATAATTTCCTCTGTACACTTATGTCCATACTGCAATGAACCATTAGGGCTTCTGTATTGTTTACTTGCCCCCAAAGAGCAATGTCCACATCAAACTTGTCAGACATCAATTCAACCCCCAGTGGTGCAGAACAGCGAGTCTGTCTGCACTGTTGTTTCACAACACACCTGTTATCCGCAGAGAGAAGGTTTAAAGCCGGTAAATGCAAGCAGACATTAGGTTTCCGCCAGCATTTATGTATTGAACTTCTTGCGTTTTCATCAAAACAATGGCATCGAACATAATTTGTATGGCTGTTAGCAGTTTCTTATGAATGCCATGGTTTTCAATTGGCAAAGGTGTTATGCAGATATTTTTGATCATGGTCGTAATAGAAACAAATGTACTGATTATAAAAGTGATAATGATGGAGGTTATTGTCAAGCAGACAATTGTTGTACGAGTTCTGCTGATGTCTACAATGGTAATAGTGATAAGACGTGTTTACTCCACCGGTGTGTTTTTGAAGTGAAAATCCCCGTAGAAACAATAGTATGGTTACGTCCAGTCATAGATGAGACACAAGAATAGGGTCTATTGTAGCGCGAGATTTTGAAATGGAGGCAAGCGGTTTGTTTAAGAGCCACAAAATCAGATTGTTAATTCAGTTTACAAAAAAGAAAATGTGAGTGTTAATTAAGTTTACAAATCAGGACAATGTAATTATTAATTAAGTTTAAAAAATAAAGAAAATGAGGTTGTTAACTAAGTTTGAAAATAAAGATAATGTGATTGTTATTTGGTGTAAAAATAAAGATAATGTGATTGTTAACTAGGTTTACAAATAAAAAAATTTTTAATGTTAATTAGGTTCACAAATAAAGAAAATGTGATTGTTAATTAAATTTGAAAAAAAAAAGAAAAATGTGACTGTAAGTTAGTTAAAAATATAAAAAATTGTGATTGTTAATTAAGATTTAAAAAAAAAAAAAAAACTGTGCCGGAACCTGGAGACTAGTGACATAGAGTTGTCACGAGCTCTTACCGAATTGTCAACAAAACCTGATTCTTGACAAATGTGTAACAATTAGTAAAGTAGACAAATTGGAAATTTTGACATAAATAGGATGACATCTCAGGTAATTACCCTGAGTTCACTGTGATAGAATGCTCGCGAACGTTACGACAGTTAAACAGTCGATTCACTGAAAATAAAACATGTGCCACCTTGATGTTGGATTCTATATAGCGGCTAAAAAACCTCGGAGGAGAGCTCAGTTTGTTCAGAAATCACCAAGAGACTGACTCTGGGCCGGTAACACGAGCCTGGAAGGACAGACTGCCGGACAGAAGTATGAGGAAAGAGGCTAACTTCGTAGTGGCGTTCACAGGGTGATCGTATAGTGTTGAGTGAGTGAGACAGCAGAACGGAGAGAAGAAGAACAAGGTTCGATAAACAAACCAGCGACTGTGCAGGCTTTGCTTACTGCTACAGAAGTGAATGATTCACTCCACAGATGACAGCAGACTGTCGCCATGTTTCGTCATTCACAGTTACATTATGGTGCACACAAATTCAAACAAACGTAGAGTAACAGTCTCATTGTCCTGTCTTCAACAGTTGCCTGTCATATTCTGTAATGACCTATAGATAGGGCATACCTATGAAGCCAGTGGATGTAATTTGCTTTAGCCAGCCTGCAATGTTCAGTAATATAATATAATATAATATAATATAATATAATATAATATAATATAATATAATATAATATAATATAATATAATATAATATAATATAATATAATATAATATAATATAATATATAATATAATGTCATATAATATAATATAATATAATATTTTAATTCTATAAACCCCTTTTCTGTTACGAATTTCTTGTTTTCTGGGAACTGCCGATAACACGAAGCATAATCCAGTGGTAGCAGATTCAGTTTGTAGACATTACTAGAACAACAGAAGGATGAATTGATCATTTAATTAGGTCACAACATCAGCACTCTACGGTGCTCCTCCTCCCGCTCAATAAACAAAGACAAGTCCCTTTACTTATGGGGCCGGCTGCAGACTCATTAATAGTTTGCTGCTTGTCTTTTTGCTCGCGCGTCTGAAGCTGCCAAGATCCTGTGCTAACTCGCTGATGTATCAGCCTCTCGAGGTATGGCTACTTTGTCTATATCACAGTACTGCCCACTAGATTACCAAGATCCTTCACCATGTCTTCTCTATAATAATGAAGCTCATTGTAGTGTGAGCCTCCTCATTTTCTGAACGTTTTAGTGCCGGGAGTGAGCATCGTCGATATATGTGCTCGGGATGTGAATGTAATCAAGCGATGCCGTCTACGCTACATTAGAAACACGCAGTGAAAAACGTTACAGATTCCTGTCTGTTGTTGCTTCTTGTAAATGTTACTTGCATACAGATTTTGAGGAATTACCATTCAACAATTTGGAACGATTGCTGAAAAGGTGCATCAAAGCGACCATCTTGGAAAAATCCTAACATTTGACCTAAGATGACAACATAACATGTCGTTTATACCCTAAAAGTAAAACAAATTGGACAAAAACAGCCTTGTACAAGTATAAAAACGTAACTGGAAACGATGGCATAAGGAATGTTAGAAATGAGTGGGTGACGTTACACCCGACCAGGACAGCGTATTTAGCGATAAACATCAAGTGATACACTGTTCACTGTGAGCATGCTGTTTGTTTTGAATCCGTGTCTGCAAATAAAGCAAAAGGAAAACTAGCTAAATAAAAAGTTACTGATAAGTACATGCTTATCACCATGTTGCATATCCAACGTAAATAATTTACACGGAGCGGTTACTGAGTTACAGATTGTTACAGTTGGGCATGAATTCTGGAAGGGACTACAAAAGAGGACAATAGCACTATGTACCTAATGCCATACGTGTCATATCTAAGGCCACCCGTGTCATATCTAATGCCACCCGTGCCATATCTAATGCCACCCGTGTCATATCTGATAACACCCGTGTCATATCTAATAAAAGTGCTTTCCTGTGTTTAAACGGTGCCAGCTCTGGACACATGACCATTTGCTCAGTGACTAATCATCCTATTTGTAAGCAAATCTAGATGTTGCTGTCTTCTTAAGAAAAAAGTCTCAAACATAGACCGTGATGTATTCATGTATATATTTATATATAAACATATTTTAATGAAAAGATTTATTTAGTCATCAGTGAGGCATACCAAACTTTCTAAATTCTCCGTTTTGCAACTTGGCTGAAAACGGAGACCTTTCCAGTCACTGTTTTAGAAGGCAGAAAACCTCAGAAAACCGTCTAACGACCAGTCTGATGGTCCTGGTATGTGGCTCTAGACGGTTCACTCACCAGTGACCGCAGCCTGCCCACATTAATAGTTGTTGCCCTCCCAGTCTGCTGTCCTTGGTATGTGGCTCTAGACGGTTCACTCACCAGTGACCGCAGCTTGCCCACATCAATAGTTGTTGCCCTCCCAGTCTGCTGTCCTTGGTATGTGGCTCTAGACGGGTCACTCACCAGTGACCGCAGCTTGCCCACATCAATAGTTGTTGCCCTCC
The DNA here is from genome assembly GCA_905116865.2 of Candidula unifasciata. NCBI lineage: Eukaryota > Metazoa > Mollusca > Gastropoda > Stylommatophora > Geomitridae > Candidula > Candidula unifasciata. Next base: position 333,321 of record CAJHNH020000802.1, on the reverse strand, counting down.
CAGTCTGCTGTCCTTGGTATGTGGCTCTAGACGGTTCACTCACCAGTGACCGCAGCTTGCCCACATCAATATTTGTTGCCCTCGCAGTCTGCTGTCCTTGGTATGTGGCTCTAGACGGTTCACTCACCAGTGACCGCAGCTTGCCCACATCAATAGTTGTTGCCCTCGCAGTCTGCTGATCTTGGTGTTTGCTTGTAGTATCCTGAACTTGCCGACATGATAGTGGACCTTAGATATGTTGTTGATCTTGTGTTGGTAGTATCTCATATCCACCCTACGAAAGTAACTAGGAAAGTATGTGTTAAAGCTCCCGGTGTAATGCCGACCATTGGCGTTACCACGACTGTTAGGGTGGTCCCTGCGTGTGCCAACACGGCTGTGACCCACATGACCTCAGGGCTGTCTGGAGCAACTTTGGCATATAATGACAGGCATGGGATTTTCAAAGCATCCGGTCCACTTAATGGAATCTCTTCACCACGAACAACAAGCAGTGGTCAGAGCAGCTGGTGAAACATCAGAATAGTTCAAAGTGCATAGAGGGGAGAGACAGGGCTTCATTCTTTCTTCTTTAACATATATGCTGAAAATGTTATGAAAAAAGCCATTAGCGGAGAGAGCTTTAATCCACTAAACGTTGGAGGTAATCCTATCCTAGAAATCAAATTTGCAGACCACCCAGTTATCCTTTCCATCAGTGTACACGTTTTTAGTTCAATTATTCTAGCCGTCAAAAAGCACAGCATGGAAGTAAATCTTATTCTGAATTTGAAACCAAAAATCAAATTTAAGTCCTCAATCACATATCACAATCGGAAATAAAGAAATAGAAAATGTAACAGATTTCAAATACTGGAGCTCCTTAGTGAACGAACAACAGTGGCGACTGCTGGAAAGAATTCAGAAGAAGACTTGCAATAGCAATACAGAGATTAAACAGCATGAAGAACCTATGGCAAAGCGCTAGTAAATTGGTAAAAATAAAATTCTATTTATTTTTCTTTCTGTGGCAACTTACAGTTGTGAGAGTCCTAGACTCTTACTTAGTCATTGAGGAAAATGTTGGAGCTTTTCAGTTGAAATGTTATAGATCAATTCTTAGAATATCATGGATCAAGAAGAGGAAAAGCGTAGACATTCTACACGAGTTGAACATCAGGTAGAACTGGCTCATAAACAGTGTCCTGACCTGAAAGTGGAAGTATTTCGGCCACATCAAGCGTCATGGTGGCTTGGACAAGACGGTGATGGAGGATGCAGTTTGTGGAAGGCGGGGCAGAGGTCCACCACCGCCAAGATGGATACAGGACATTGAATATGCATTAGGATTGAAATCACATGGGGCCAGAGAACTGGCTAGGGAAAGGGATACTTTCAGGCGTGTCGTGAAGAGAGCGACGTTCTGTAAAGGACATGCTGACTGATGATGATGTGGTGAATGTTCTTAAACGTTGACTTGCTGTATATAGAAGTTGTGCAGGTGAAATGATTGATCATCACCTGTCGTTCATTCACACAGCTGAGGCTTGAGGGAGTATAGGGACTGACTTAGGGCAGTTATTCTAGTTGTCAAGAAATAGCAACGTGAACAGGGCAAAACGCGACACAGGCCAAGCGTGCATGCCCTCGTTTGGTTTTGAACATAGGTAATAAGAGTGGTAATGGAAGTGGATGGAAACAAAAAACAAAACAAAACACACACACACACACAAAATTAAAATTAAAAACTAAAGAAAGAAAACATAGGATGTTTAAAGAATACAATGAGTCAGATAGTTAGTGAATGCCTTTCACTGTGCAAGAACAGATTGCCAGAGAAAAGAGTTGGGGTGCGGCGTTCTTATTGCCCTTCGTAGAATATCCCCTTGTCTATAGAGCAACAAAAATGAAACCACACCATGGTTCCCTGCAAGCATGAACTAGACATATAGAACATCTACAGAGTACATATAGAACATCTATATAGTACAGATATAACAACACATCCTTACAATTGATATGTATATTTGTCAAACATAGAAAGAAAACAACGCCCTCCGGATAAATCAGTACTGGCCGAAAGATTTGGTGTAAACAGATGACTAAGTTTCAGCACAATAAAACAAAGTGGGGAGAGAACACACTTGAGCCACAAAGGCGTTTGAGCTACAGGTGAACTTTCTGTTCTTCGAATTTCTTTTGACTAATCTGCTAATTTTAGTTACTGCCTTACCTCCCCCTGGTAGGGATCTCATTGCCGAAAGATAGTTGTTTTGTTTTGTTTTTTGCCCGCACTTCACGGGTAAAAGAAAGCTTCAATTTTATGCATCTCTTCAGATCGGTTTGATATGTCCGGGGCAATTAGGAATGGAGAAATCTGTATTTTCTTGTAGTGTTGAAAAATGAGTATTATATGTTGAAATATGAGACAAAAGACAGAGAGCGAGAGGGTTTGGAGCAGGCACTCACGTGCGCACATGCGAGAGAGAAAAAAAACACACACACAGAGAACGGAGTGTTGATGTGTTGTCAGAGCTATCTTGCAGCTGCTATTGCTCCAGGCTCGTTGTCAGTCACATCAACTGCTTGAGTAGCTGAACTAACTACTCACATATTAGGCTTAGCTATATTATTTGGCATGCTCGTGTACTGTAGGTTCTACCAAAATTGTGATGACTTTTTGCTGGACACAGGTGTATCCACAAGAAGACGAGAACTCACTGGACCAAACTGTTCACACACTAAAATCACGAATAAAAAACTAAATACAGTGTATGATTTCTGTTGCCAAATCTAGAGTGGAATTGGTAGTTTAAACACTTCTGCCACTCTAAATGTAATGCTGTATGTTTATAGTTACACATTTACTATGTCATGTTACTAAGTTCGATGTGCACTATTGAACATGGATGATTTTAACTGTTAAACCAGGCTCAACGACACTGTACACTTACGGCTGCACGCCAAACAGCAGATGTAACACTTGACGGTAATTGCTGCTCATTTGGTAATACAGAAAAATGTTGACACTGGAGTTGCATGCCTCAAAGATGAATGCGAAAGACCAGGCAATATAAAACATGTTTGATTGTGATCCAAGAACGCTGAACTCTGGTTTGAAAAATGAAGTCATAGAAATAATAACACCCGGGGTGTAGCAGACGATGAGAACAATGGCGATCATCACCACCATTCTGACGGCCTTCCTGTCACGGGTAGACAGCGACTCCGACTGAGCTTTGTCCACGTTCACTTTCTGGCGCCACTTGGATTTCTGCTTCAGCTGCACTACCAGAATCACAGTGAAGACAATCACGGCCACGAAGGAAGCAGATCCCAAGACGGAGTAGAGAAAAAACACCAAACCTTCCATCTTTTTTCTATCGCTTGTAAAAACCAGCCCGAGCAATGTCTTATTTCTTCCCGGGTAGAACTTCCAGTCAATATATGAGGTTTGATATTCAGGGACAAAAGACAGAAATATACCCACGTATATTAAACACACGATTACCATTGTAACTTTAGGAGTGATAAGTCGCTTTATCTTCAACGGTAGTGCTACACATAAACATCTTTCGGCTGTTACAAACACTGTAATCCACCCGGTTATTCGGACAAAACAAATGTGGGGAATCCCCGCTGTCAGATGCAATATTTCTGGAGGAACCATTGGTACATCAGAGTCGATAAGCAAGCGGTTGACACAGATGGTAAACCATATCATAGCTATAAGACTACACAGATCAGAAATGGACAACCCAAAGAAGCTAATATTCACTGTGTTATCAAAGCCTAACTTATAGAACACAACGATATTAATAATGTTACCAATCACGCCAAAAACTGCTATTGAAAAATTAATAATGTTATGATTGACAATCATAAAATATTGTGTGTCCCTGTCACTGACAAGTTGAAGATCCTTGAAATAACTGATTGTTTGATGTGTGTTAACGACATTATCCATTGCTTCCGTGAAGTGTTTTTCTTCAGTATAATTAATTAATTAATGATTAAATCAGTAAATGAATCGAAATTACTCTCGCCCACATGCTGCATTTGTTAACGATTTTCTCGGTTCATGGAATCTTCTGGTTCTTTGTCATTGTTGACAAGCCTACACAGATGTCCCAACCTTTGTAGAATATCGTTGTTGACAAGCCTACACATATGTCCGAACCTTTGATAGAATGTCGTTGTTGACAAGCCTACACAGATGTCCGAACCTTTAAGAAAATTTCGTTTTTGACAAGCCTACACAGATGTCCGAACCTGTGATAGAATGTCGTTGTTGACAAGCCTACACAGATGTCCGAACCTTTGATAGAATGTTGTTGTTGACAAGCCTACACAGATGTCCCTACCTGTGATAGAATGTCGTTGTTGACAAGCCTACACAGATGTCCAAACCTTTGATAGAATGTCGTTGTTGACAAGCCTACACAGATGTCCAAAACATTAATAGAATGTCGTTGTTGACAAGCCTACACAGATGTCCAAAACATTAATAGAATGTCGTTGTTGACAAGCTTACACAGATGTCCAAAACATTAATAGAATGTCGTTGTTGACAATCCTACACAGATGTCCGAACCTCTGATAGAATGTCGTTGTTGACAAGCCTACACAGATGTCCGAAATTTTGATAGGATGTCGTTGTTGACAAACCTACACAGATGTCCAAAACATTAATAGAATGTCGTCGTTGACAATCCTACACAGATGTCCGAACTTTTGATAGGATGTCGTTGTTGACAAGCCTACACAGATGTCCAAAACATTAATAGAATGTCGTCGTTGACAATCCTACACAGATGTCCGAACCTCTGATAGAATGTCGTTGTTGACAAGCCTACACAGATGTCAGAACCTTTGGTAGTATGTCTTTGTTGACAAACCTACGCGGATGCCAAACGTTTGATAGAATGTCACAGTGTGTAAGAGTTCATTATGATTTCTAATTGCGTTACACGTCTTTGTGTCAGTATCGGTCATCAGATTCAACGTGCCAGTATGAGTTAGTTGAGGTAAATCTGGATACAAATGTAAGACCCGTAAGTTTGGCTATGCAGTTCTGTAGTGAGTGAAGCTGACTTCAGTTTGTACCAACCCAGTGTTGAGCTAATCTATGCTGAATTGTCATTATGCATTTAAATTATGCATTTTTTTTATGACCATACATGGAGTTGTTAAACTGTGTATGGAATTAAATTATGCATGACGTTAAATTATGCATGGAATTAAAATATGCATTGCGTTAAGCTAAGCGTTGAATTGTAGCTGCGCAATGAGTTGAAATGTGCGTTTATGGAGTAAAATGAGCTGCTATTTGATGTGCGAAGGATACACACACACTGTGTGTGAGCACACGAGAAACGTACTTTCACACTGAATCCTCTCAACACATCAGTTATGACAAATTAAAGGATGGCACATACTTCCGGTCATGATGGTGTCGCTAGGGTATGCTTATTTTTCGGCTGGCATCTAAACCGGAGTCAGTTTCGGACATCCCAGAGTGGACGTTGTGTAATACTAGCCTGAATGTGACAGTCTCGGTCAAGTTTGACCTTCTAGGAAACACTGTGACTGGCCCAGCAGACCGACAGCGGTTTATTTAGCTCTCGTAGGAAACTGAATCTCTTCCTGCCCTGACACTGCCAGACATTCCAGGAGTAGAGAAAGAGGTACACTGACCACAACTACTAGATGGCTGGACACTGCCAGACATTCCAGGAGTAGACAAAGGGGTACACTAACCACAACTACTAGATGGCTGGACACTGCCAGACATTCCAGGAGTAGAGAAAGGGGCACACTGACCACCACTACTAGATGGCTGGACACTGCCAGACATTCCAGGAGTAGACAAAGAGGTACACTGACCACAACTACTAGATGGCTGGACACTGCCAGACATTCCAGGAGTAGACAAAGGGGTACACTGACCACAATAACTAGATGGCTGGACACTGCCAGACATTCCAGGAGTGGAGAAAGGGGTACACTGACCACAACTACCAGATGGCTGGACACTGCCAGACATTCCAGGAGTAGACAAAGGGGTACACTGACCACAACTACTAGATGGCTGGACACTGACAGACATTCCAGGAGTAGAGAAAGGGGTACACTGACCACAACTACTAGATGGCTGGACACTGCCAGACATTGCAGGAATAGAGAAAGGGGTACACTGACCACAACTACTAGATGGCTGGACACTGCCAGACATTCCAGGAGTAGACAAAGGGGGTACACTGACCACAACTACTAGATGGCTGGACACTGCCAGACATTGCAGGAATAGAGAAAGGGGTACACTGACCACAACTACTAGATGGCTGGACACCGCCAGACATTCCAGGAGTAGAGAAAGGGGTACACTGACCACCACTACTAGATGGCTGGACACTGCCAGACATTCCAGGAGTAGACAAAGGGGCACAATGACCACAACTACTAGATGGCTGGACACTGCCAGACATTCCAGAAGTAGAGAAAGGGGCACACTGACCACAACTACTAGATGGCTGAAACTTCAGTAATCTCTTAACTAATTGCGGTTGGTCTGATTTTGATGAGACCACTTATCGAAAGTGATACTGACTTTTTTGTCTATTGACTGCCCATTGGTAGACATATATCGCACAAAGGGGTACACTGACCACCACTACTAAATGGCTGGACACTGCCAGACATTCCAGGAGTAGACAAAGGGGTACACTGACCACAACTACTAGATGGCTGGACACTGCCAGACATTCCAGGAGTAGACAAAGGGGTACACTGACCATAACTACTAGATGGCTGGACACTGACAGACATTGCAGGAATAGAGAAAGGGGTACACTGACCACAACTACTAGATGGCTGGACACTACCAGACATTCCAGGAGTAGACAAAGGGGCACACTGACCACAACTACTAGATGGCTGGACACTGCCAGATATTCCAGGAGTGGAGAAAGGGGCTTACTGACCACAACTACTAGATGGCTGGACACTGCCAGACAGTCCAGGAGTAGAGAAAGGGGCACACTGACCACAACTACTAGATGGCTGGACACTGCCAGACATTCCAGGAATAGACAAAAGGGTACACTGACCACCACTACTAGATGGCTGGACACTGCCAGACATTCCAGGAGTAGAGACAGGGGCACACTGACCACAACTACTAGATGGCTGGAAACTTCAGTAACCTCTGAACTAAATGCGGTTGGTCTGATTTTGATGAGACCACTTATAGAAAGTGATACTGACTTTTTTGTCTATCGACTGCCCATTGGTAGACATATATCGCACTCTGCTTATAATTATACTCTTACAGGTGTTAAGGAATTTGTGTGTATATATATATATATATGTGTGTGTGTGTGTGTGTGTGTGTGTGTGTGTTTAGTGATCGGCACGGCTCAAAATGATTAACACTAATGCTCTTATGGATATTTTATGTAGGTAATTTTTTCTTTTCCTTTTTAGTCTGATAGAGGTAGAGCAATCCTTCGAACAGTATGTGTCAAATTATTTCAACGCATCTTCGTACACGAGCATGTCCTGAAGAATACATCTGTATAATTATGAAGATAGCGTCTGCAATGAAGGCAAAGGTTGTTTATCTGTAAGTAAACCTAAATTACATGAAAAGATCCATGCTCGTCTGACAGTCAACATACCAAGGGCGTGTAGTCAGAAACAGAGACGTTTATACATTATTTGTCCATACATTATGGATGCAAATAATCGGACATTTATTTTAGGGGTCACTATCTGACTCATTGGAGAAGTATTGCCTAATGGTTAATGGTCACCTGAGTTGTGTGTCTAGTGGTCACTTATACCTCCACGCTTGAGTTGTGTGTCCAGTGGTCACTTATACCTCCACGATTGAGCTGCGTGTCTAGTGGTCACCTTTACCTCCACGCTTGAGCTGTGTGTCTAGTGGTCACCTTTACCTCCACGCTTGAGCTGTGTGTCTAGGGGTCACCCATACCTTCACGCTAGAGCTGTGTATCTAGTGGTCACCCATACCTTTACGCTTGAGCTGTGTATCTAGTGGTCACCCATACCTACACAATTAAGCTGTGTCTCTAGTGGTCACTTATACCTCCACGCCTGAGTTGTGTGTCTAGTGGTCACTTATACCTCCACGCCTGAGTTGTGTGTCTAGTGGTCACTTATACCTCCACGCTTGAGCTGTGTGTCTAGTGGTCACTTATACCTCCACGCTTGAGCTGTGTGTCTAGTGGTAACTTATGCCTCCACGCCTGAGCTGTTTGTCTAGTGGTAACTTATGCCTCCACGCCTGAGTTGTGTCTCTAGTGGTCACCTATACCTCCACGCTTGAGCTGTGTGTCTAGTGGTCACTTATACCTCCACGCCTGAGTTGTGTGTCTAGTGGTCACTTATACCTCCACGCCTAAATTGTGTGTCTAGTGGTCACCTATACCTCTACGTTTGAGCTGTGTGTCTAGTGGTCACTTATACCTCCACGCTTGAGCTGTGTGTCTAGTGGTCACTTATACCTCCACGCTTGAGTTGTGTGTCTAGTGGTCATTTATACCTCCACGCCTAAATTGTGTGTCTAGTGGTCACTTATACCTCTACGTTTGAGCTGTGTGTCTAGTGGTCACTTATACCTCCACACTTGAGCTGTGTGTCTAGTGGTCACCCATACCTCCACGCTTGAGTTGGTTGTGTGTCTAGTGGTCACCCATACCTCCACACTTGAGCTGTGTGTCTAGTGGTCACTTATACCTTCACGCTTGAGCTGTGTGTCTAGTGGTCACTTATACCTCCACGCCTGAGTTGTGTGTCTAGTGGTCACTTATACCTCCACGCCTGAGTTGTGTGTCTAGTGGTAACTTATACCTCCACGCCTGAGTTGTGTGTCTAGTGGTCACTTATACCTCCACGCCTGAGTTGTGTGTCTAGTGGTAACTTATACCTCCACGCCTGAGTTGTGTGTCTAGTGGTCACTTATACCTCCACGCTTGAGCTGTGTGTCTAGTGGTCACTTATACCTCCACGCCTGAGTTGTGTGTCTAGTGGTAACTTATACCTCCACGCTTGAGCTGTGTATCTAGTGGTCACTTATACCTCCACGCTTGAGCTGTGTGTCTAGTGGTCACCCATACCTCCACGCTTGAGTTGTGTGTCTAGTGGTCACTTATACCTCCACGCTTGAGCTGTGTGTCTAGTGGTCTCTTATACCTCCACGCTTGAGCTGTGTGTCTAGTGGTAACTTATGCCTCCACGCCTGAGCTGTTTGTCTAGTGGTAACTTATGCCTCCACGCCTGAGTTGTGTCTCTTGTGGTCACCTATACCTCTACGCCTGAGTTGTGTGTCTAGTGGTCACTTATACCTCCACGCTTGAGCTGTTTGTCTAGTGGTCACTTATACCTCCACGTCTGAGTTGTGTGTCTAGTGGTCACCTATACCTCCACGCTTGAGCTGTTTGTCTAGTGGTCACTTATACCTCCACGTCTGAGTTGTGTGTCTAGTGGTCACCTATACCTCCACGCCTGAGTTGTGTGTCTAGTGGTCACCTATACCTCCACGTCTGAGTTGTGTGTCTAGTGGTCACTTATACCTCCACGTCTGAGTTGTGTGTCTAGTGGTCACTTATACCTCCACGTCTGAGTTGTGTGTCTAGTGGTCACCTATACCTCCACGCCTGAGTTGTGTGTCTAGTGGTCACTTATACCTCCACGCTTGAGCTGTGTGTCTAGTGGTCACTTATACCTCCACGCTTGAGTTGTTTGTCTAGTTGTCACCCATACCTCTACGCTTGAGCTGTGTGTCTCTAGTATGTCCTTAGTATTTTCAATGTGGCACTTCATTTCCTGTTTGGTTTCTGGATCGACCCAGGATCAAACATTCAGACTGATAGACAGATAAACACCATGGGATGAACAATGGTAGGGGTCTCGGTTGAACAGCAGCCTACCCTAATAATAATAAGTTCGAGATGTTTCCTACTGGGGATTCCTCTGCACCGTATAAATTTCTTAAACAGTTTCCATGGAATTTCCTGGGTAATATATCTACCAGCGCAAGACGGAAAAATGAAAACATCCTCTCGATGGATCTACAGTGCGCTTCAAATGTCGTGCCCTCACACTAACATATTTCTCGAAAACTCATGTAGGGATGAACACGAATTTTTGCTTGTGGCTTAGATTTCACAAGTCTTTATGGCTGTATAATTAACAGTGGCTCAGATGCTACTGTTTTCTTATAGCGGCGAATTGTTGTTGTTGATCTTTGTTCGGCTAATAGTGCGTGCCCCCCTAACAAAAATAGAAAACACGGTAATTGACCCACACATGGAAGTTGTTTGGAAATTAAAGGACACATGCAGCGATGCGTGGGGATTATCCTGATAGCGTATCCTGCATTCAATGACAAACTGTTTATCGAATTCACTAGGAGGCTAATATTAGAGATGACCACGTGACAGTGAAAAGCTTATCAATCGCGCGCAATCTGATGTTTTGCCGTGTAAAAAAGTTAATACCCCTGATTAAGACACTACCAACTGTTAGTTGATGTCCAGAGGTTGGTACTCTAGCTTACTTCAACAAGTCACAACACACATATACATTTGATGATGCCTAATAGGAATCTCGATTGATTGATTGGTTGGTTGTTGCTAGAGTGGTTGGTTTAAACGTTTCTTAGATTTTTGATATGAGTGTTTGGCTGTCTGTCAGTTAGTTTAGTTTTTATTTAGTTAGATAGTTTATTGAATTGATTTGTTAGTTTACTGGTGGTTAGCTAGTTAGTTTGTTGTTAATGTAGCTGAGCGGTAGTTTAAAGAGCTCAATAAAGAGCTGAGTCAATCTAACGTCTTTGGAAAACATTGGGCTTTCTTATTTGGGACAGTTAATTCCTGACTAAAGCTTTCATTTACTGGGCAGAGGGTGATGAAGAGCAGCTGTTCTCAACCTGTTGGTGGCGACCCTTTTGTGGATCTTACGACCCTTTCACAGGGGTCGCCACAGACCATGGTATTCTTGGGGGTCACGACAACATGAGGAGTTGTATTAAAGGGTCGCTGCAATAGGGAGGTTCAGAGCCACTGGTGCAGAGACTGTCCCTTCAACCATTTACCAAACTGACTTTCCCCACGGAAGCTGTACTGTAGAGCACACGTTTGTGATGAGGTGCTGTGCATGGTCTTCACGATTACATAGTGGCAAGCAGAAAGTCCGTGCAACAAGGGACAGCACGAGATACTTGTGCCTAGTCGAGGAAGCGAGGGAAAGCCAGAGCTAGCCTCGTGGTCAGTCGATCATCAGAAGTCAGAGAAGACGGTTGTAGTATTTGAAGATGTCGTCTTTATGTTGCGCAAATGTTTAATGTTCGAAAATATCGCGAGTGAAATAAATGTGAATAATGTGTTGAACATGTGAAATAAATGGACGAGAATAAACTGACAGAATGTACCAAGAAGCTGAGCGGCGTTTGTGTTGTCAACACTAGACGTTAAAGTTGGTGTAAATCAAGGTACATGTCAGGTCTACGTCAAGGTTCATTCCAAGTGTAGCATCGACTCATTCCAAGCAGACCACGCTTCATTTCAAGTAGACCAAGATTATTACAAGTGGGGTGCTTGTCCGAAGGAAATTAGAAACCACGCGGACCATAAGCATAGGAAAACATTTTTGTTTCTTCCAAGGTAAGATAAACATGCGGAAAAACAGTGTACTTCACCCGAGCAGAGCCTATAATTAACACAGCAAGCGCCGACAGGTCAGCTACCGACCAATGAAAACCGGTGTGTCATCTACGCCCTGCCTGCCACACACACATCGTATTACCAAGGTTTGTGGATTCAAGAAGTTGCAGGTTTACCAAAGTTACACATCATGAAAACTTCAAATCTAGTTTGTGAATTAAATCAGGTTTGTGACCATTGTTTCGCGGAAACTAGCGGAATATGAACTAATTTTATTTACAGTTACGATCAGTTTTCTTACTGCGGTGACATTTTTTGCATCGATTGTGCGTTTATCAGAATGGCATCTAAAAGGTTGGTAAAAAGTAAGAACACTTTGTCGCAAGTATCTTCAGCGACAACAATGAAAGATACATCGATAAGTAACCAGAAGATCAAGATGTGCATTTTTTGTAAGTACCAGCACAGTTCTTCAACTATCTGCGACAGAGATCCTAAATATTCAAATTATATTGAAGACTTGGTAAATAAAAAGTGGCAAAATAAACAAAAGAATAACCTTAAAAAGTGCCACTTCTGTAATGCATTCGGACATATTGTAAAACACTGTGTTGGGAAACAGATGTTAAAAGACAAAAAAAAAAAATCCTTCTTTGCAAAAACTAATTCAGAAAGAATGGATTCGGAAGATATTCCAACTCTAGATTGTTCACTGTGCTACGGTAGAAAGAATCAAGGAAAAACAACAGAGCCACATACAATTTGGATAGGAAAAAGCCAATTGAAATGTCCAGGAACTAAAAAGATAAAGAACGAAATTGTGATTGCAGAGCTGGAATCCAGCAAGAATAGTAATACAAGCAAGAAAGTTGAAATGAAAAAGACAGCAGCCACTGAAACAGAGAAAAAGTCAAACTCAGAAACAATGAAAATTAATCAAGCGAAGGATATCAATGTGCCAACAATAACATCAGTCGAGACAAAAGCAACTCAATGTATGAAACAGGATGACTGTGAAACAATAGACAGAAAAACTGTAGATAAAGAGTTCCAATATTTTGATAATGATAGAGGAATACCTGCGGATAGGATGAAGAAGGCACTAAGCCGGAAAAATCGAAGTAGAACAACTAAATGTCTTATTAATAACAAACCAGGTCAAATGCAACTAAATAGAGAGATAAACTTCAATATAGTATCAGATAGAATGCTAAAACCATCAGATTATAGTGGAGAACTTGTATATTATTACAATGATGGAAGACTAGTACAGCTACCAACAGCATATATATATTTAAAATCACCATGGATGACCAAGCCAATGAAAGTCTTAGTAATGAAAGACATTTCGACAGATTTGATTCTGGGAGATCTAAGAGGAATCAATGACTGTTCTGAAGAAGATATACAATTCTGGGAACAAATGCATTTCCGTCAACATCCATATTATTAAAAGAAAGTGGTGTCCTAATACATACAAATCCATCAACAAAAATAAGAACAGCTGAAATAAGGAAAAGCACCATCAATTTAAGTATCACTATTTACTAACTTGAAACCTTACAGTCCATCCTCCTGAACATCAACATCAAGAATTGACATTTTAGCAGTCTTCATAGTCAAGATTATTATCAGTCAAGAAGCTACATAGAACCACCTTCAACCAAACAATCAAGAGTAAACCTGAACAATCATCAAGAATTGATATTTTACCATTCTCCACCTTCAAGATTGTCTTATTTCAATCAAAATCAGAAATCACCAACCAGTACTGTACAGGGAATGAACAGAAACATATCAGCCACTGAATGATCCAAATTTCAAGATCACCATCAAGGAACACGAAATTATTTTCTCCAAATACCTCAAAATCAACATTGAAACATTTCAAATCATCAAATTCTAAGCGACACTTCAAGAGCATCTATACAATATCAAGATCATCGAATACCAAACGTATCATAAAATAAAGAATGCGAGAATAATGAAGCATTCCGACTGTTTAAGCTCAATCAAGAACAACAAAAAACGTCAGTATTACATCGTGTTTACACAATTGTGATAGCTACTGTGAAAGGTAGATCATCTTACATACCTAAAGTGTTTGTGTAAATATTAAATTAATGATAAAGTATTTTACAAAAGTGCATAGACACCTGATGTCATTTATAAAAATCAGCCACAAACTGTGTGTATTAAACACCTTCCGTTTAATTATTATTTTAAAGGTGGCATATTAGTGTATACAGTCACTGAACAATGATAATAGTATTGTGTTAACTTATAAAATTATAATATTTTTAGTCAGTATATTTGCAAGATTACCAGTTATCCTACCATGAAAGACCCCAGAGCAGAACAGACAGTTGAGCAAACCAAGGAATGACAACCTTGAAAGCAAGCGCCAGAGTACAAGCAAGACACACACAGCCTGCAGAGATGGATCAAGATCAAGGATAGTTATTGGAATGAATGGGAATGAAAGAGAATAAAACAGGAATGAATGATGAATGAAAGATTTGTGGGTAGTATTTTAATAGTGTACATGCATTTAACTTAGGTTAGTAGTTCATTAGGAATAGTTTAGTATTCATGTAATGACAGAGTTAGTAGTTCATTAGGAATAGTTTAGTATTCATGTAATAACAGAGTTAATAGTTCAAAAGTTTAAAAAAAAAAAAAAAATTCTCTCTCCCCAGGAACAGCACAACCGAATTAAAGATTTAGCGATATATCATATAGAAATCTTTTTCCACAGAATGACTTTGATAAAAATATTTAATTTCAAATGTTTTGGCATAGGTACACAGCACAGGGACATGCTAAAGTTGTCCACCACACCCAAGATTATGAACAAGCTATAGTTATACTGATGCTGAATAGACATACTGATGGTAAAGAAAAAATGCACACATCAAAGCTGATCATCATCACTATCATTTCACTTTGAACCTGATAGAGTAGATATAGTGACTAGACAATTCTACAGATGCAATAGGTGTAAAGATGGTTTAAACTCTTCACCAGCTCAGTACAGGGAAAGCATGCAGTAAATACTAAAAGCAGTTTTAAAGGGCAGTAATTAAGGATAATCAGGAACTATAATTCCTAGCAGTAATACATTTAAATTGATTTATTATCCCTCTAGTAAATATCTCAAAGCTGACCATTAACATCACCATAATCACAATGATCATTATTTCACTCGAACATCATAGAATAGATATAGTGACAAAGTTATACTACAGATGCAATAGGTGTAAAGATGAGATATCTATCACCAGATCAGTACTTTAAAAAAAAACATACAGAAAAAATTTTGAAACCAAGGGCAGTAATTGAGGTTAGATTTATGTTCCATTGAGTCATCTATCAGTAAAAAGGAAAATGATACTTGATGTTCCATAAAGTATCATTTTGTTAAAAAGGGGGGGAGTATGTGATGAGGTGCTGTGCATGGTCTTCACGATTACATAGTGGCAAGCAGAAAGTCCGTGCAACAAGGGACAGCACGAGATACTTGTGCCTAGTCGAGGAAGCGAGGGAAAGCCCGAGCTAGCCTCGTGGTCAGTCGATCATCAGAAGTCAGAGAAGACGGTTGTAGTATTTGAAGATGTCGTCTTTATGTTGCGCAAATGTTTAATGTTCGAAAATATCGCGAGTGAAATAAATGTGAATAATGTGTTGAACATGTGAAATAAATGGACGAGAATAAACTGACAGAATGTACCAAGAAGCTGAGCGGCGTTTGTGTTGTCAACCCTAGACGTTAAAGTTGGTGTAAATCAAGGTACATGTCAGGTCTACGTCAAGGTTCATTCCAAGTGAAGCATTAAATTATTACACGTTTATGTCCGGGTAGACACAAGTAGCATCTATATTGCGTAAGTAAGCCTTTGCACAGCGATGAGACTAATTAGGTTTGATTAAAACGAAAAACAAAAGCACCGGCTAAACGAAATTTATATTCTTTTCTACAGTTGCTATGACACACCTTTTGGTGAAGATAAACATCGCAACAGTTCTCTGTATCATCTTATACTATTTTCATTGCTTAGCCAAAATGGCAGAAAGCGGTCGAACTTGTGTATGGTTGAATGGCTTTGGGCAGAGCGAACACATAAGAACAGTGCAACAGCTAGCAAATAGCCATTTAAACAGGAACCAGGCCCCTCAGAACCAGAACTTAGGCAACAAATGAACAAAATCAGGTGAAATTGGTCACCACAAAGGAAGATAAATAAAATAAGATAGCACAGGAACCGTCCTTGAAAAAGCAGGCCATCAGGCGGCTAAAAAAGGACTAAGCTTAGAATTTTTGTTTGATTTTATACGATACGATTGGGCAGAGCGGCAAGCATCACTCACAGACAGCAACAAATTTCCCGCGCCAACATGCCACTTGAAATCAGAAAAGAGACAACAAACAGGTAAATGGGGATGACTGACATTTCAGTGTTTCACATAATTTATCTCAGATATCTACAGGAAGAAAAACCTAAGATGATCACAGAGGGATGTGTGTTGTTGACAGATAGCAAGCTCGTGTAGCATAGCTCGTAGACCTGTGACATATCCTGGTCTAGCACACCCTAGCGCCCAGCAGACGTGTCAGTAAAACTTCGGATTCAAAGTTCCAGGAAACCACCCTGTCCCACAGCACCGTAGCGGACATATGATGCTAGGTTCATATTTCTATTGACCAGCCCGTACTTGATGGTTGTGGTCAACATCACATCTGCCGCCTTTACTTCCATATACCTTGTCTGCTACCTACTTTAGGATAGGTCGACCTGGGAGTCATGGCTATTAAAATAAATCCTGCTCGATGTGGGTTCGAGCCCACGACACTCAGGCCTAAAGGCGAGAGTCTAGCTGCTACACCCTCACGACTTCCAACTTTCCAGTTCGTACACAGTAACATCTTGTCAATAATGCCACCCGAGACACAACATGTCGCTTTTCTAGATTAGACACTTTACCACTTGTAACGGTCTTCTAGATATTTGTATTTATCTTCAACAACGAATGAAACAATCAAACATCTATTGTCTGCCGAACCACCTGCAGTGGTTGGACGCCGAAGAACGATAAAACACGTTCGATGCAAATAATGCAACAGATAATGAGCCATCGACAGTTTCAGACGCAGAAAACCTCTAATCTGACATTTGTGTACACTTCTTGATTTAGGTACTTACTCACAACATTCCGCAAATGACAGGTAAACACTTGCTCTGGGTCACGTCTGAACCTGCAGCCTGTAACAATGTTCAAAGTTTGAAGAAGCTTTCAGTGTAATGACGTATAAATATATTTAATTGAGCAATTATATTTTAGATGTTTAGTTGTCTCTCAGGGCAGGCTGCAGCTCTTGTGCTGCTATTTGTATTTGTGGATGCTAAGTGTCTTTCTGAGTCCCAAAGATGGCAGAGAAAACAACGAAATCAATGAGAATTTCATTTACGTTTTATTGCATTATTCTATGGTTGTAAAATCATTAAGGACAAAGCGAAACTGTCATTAATGTTTGCTTATCTGCACGGATGTTGGGTGGCAATCACAGGGAAGTAAAATCTGTGTCAATAATTACCTGACATCGCCGGCGAGACTAGAAACAGAGGGTATCATGTATGCCACAAGACCTGTAAAACAAGCAACACCCGGTTTAAACAGCCACAAGTGACATAGTTCAGCAAACACTGAAGTGTCTTTTTATGAAAACTCCAACCGTCGACTAAAAAAAAAAAAAAATGACAAAGTCATCACCCGTCAACAGGTTCTTTACAGAAGGTCTCTTTCTTCATGCCAGGCCTGAAAGTCTGTCTCTAGCAAAGTCTCCGGTTCCTTGTGCTTTCATCGCCATGGCATCTTCAGTGTCTTGCATCAATCTTCAGCGTAGTCTGCCCTTGTCTCGTTTTCCGGAAACTACCCTCCAGCACCATCTCTCCAGGTTACAACGAGGGAGAGGATCCTGTTAATGAGCCACTTCTCCTATACTGACAAAAAAGATAGGTTTAGGATATTTTTCTTCGAGTCCACAGTATTCTAAGAATGTTTTATTACCATTTCACTTTAAAAGCTCTGAATTGTATTCATCAAAGATTAGGTAAGATCCCTGATTGACAACCATATGTTGCCTCAGGAAAGATGTTTAATCTCAACATGTTATACTTTTGCTTTCGTTTATTTTTTAGAGTTACATATAATGTGATAGTCTCCCCTTGCTTCTCACATCCACATTGTTGAGCATCTTAACCTGGCGAATTCTTGTAACCTGCCAAAGAAAGTGGGTACTCTTCTATGTGATGCTAGTTCTACCAGCAGATAACACAGCAGAGATGCCCGCCCATCTTGGCGGATATTCGGTCTTCAAGACTGCGTTAGCCTTACCGAGGTGCCATCTTCCACAGCAAGGTGCCATCCTCGACAGCAAGGTGCCATCCTCCACAGCAAGGTGACATCCTCCACCGCGAAGAGTTGCAGCTGGGATTTTTCCCTTCACCGAAACGTGAGACAGACTGGCATTTTTTACGCTCTGTAGGTAATTGTGGCGGACAAATAAACTGTCTTTAATGTACTTTCAGCAGCAGTGCTTCACAAATACAAGAGACAAGCGATGGCGTCTTTCAACCGGCTTCTGACATCATTTGTTGTTGTTGTTGTTGTTATTGGTGATGTTTTATAATTGTTTTAATTCGTTATAAATTGGCTCTGTTCTTGTGCTCTGGTAATTTACTGCCCGCCCAGTCAGTGTGATATGTTGCCTAAAAAGCTATACTTATTCTGTTTCCTGCCAACTTGCAGCTCATGTTACAACAGTCCTGAAGTAACAAGCCATTTAGAAGGACTCAACAGAGGTTTGTGAATGTGTTCATGCAGCTGTAAGCTAGTTATTATCAAGTTATACGGATGGGCTCATGAGAGGCCTGGGTTCAGATAAGGGATTCTATATTTGTGTGTGCTTGCCTGTGACGTTTGGTAGAGCCTTTCTGCTGCTGTCCACAGTTGCACTCTAACTTCATTCCTGTGTTAAAGTTGACAAGTCCTGGTCATTACAAGAAAACACCTTGGCTTGTTGATGTATTATCTATTGGAGAAGGCGGCACAACATAAGACTTCTCATAGCTAAGCAAATAGTCCATTTTCTCGAGGTGTTTCAGTCTTGTTACCTTCATCAGGCTCACTGCCATGAATGCTTACTGCGTGTAAGCATCATCGCTTCAGAATGACTTTCTCCTGTTGGCGTTTAAATCCACTTTGACGAATAAAAAAATTTCACGCTTGACGGTACTTATCACATAAATGTTTCGCCATGTTTGCAACAACAAAATCTGACACTGACCCTCGGCAAAACGAACGCTGTAGGCCTAATGTGGTATCTTAGCTGGAGAAAGCAGACAGATCTCCTTAGTATTTGAACCCTCGCCAACACCACCAAGAGCAGCCTATTATGGCATATAACGTATTCTTTTTTCGTATTTGTGTCCTCCTACTCCACTCATGACCATGAAAGCCACAGATCAAAACCTGTGCAAGGAAAAACAGCTCTTTCAGTGATTCAGTCAGAATGGTAGGCCGTGGCCTGTGCAAACATGAATCTTCTTCTTCCTTTTCCAATTTGTAAGATCCTCGAACCTTGTCGTTTAATAAAAAGCTAACACGAATACACGTGAAACAAAAGATGCTGCAGAAGCTACTGTGTCAGCAGAGCAGTTCTGTATCCGCCTGTCAGGGCATCCCATTCAGACATTTGTTGTTCGTCCATCACCAGTGATAAAGACTACTTTCATTCAAAGTAGTAATGATCAATGATAATGAGTACGAAGGGGCTGATTAGTCCAATATGAGCCAGGAAAGTTCTTGAGCAGTGCGGATAACAGATGGAAGGCGCAGTAGGTGTGGAATTAGCAGTACGATTATTTCTAGTCTGCCTCCGTTTCTCTGCCTGTGCAACCTTCGCTGCCTGCCATGCCGATACACCATGTCCTAGAGACGTACGCCATCCAGAAGGTCTTGGTCAGCAGCTTTCCACGTCGCTTTGTTGATGCCAAAAGAATTGAGAGCAGTCTTCAGAGGGTCTTATAGCGCATTTTCTGACCTCCCTGGCACCTCTTCCCTTGCTGGAGCTCGACATAAAATACTCTCTTTAGGAGGCGATATTCTGGCATGTTAGTTAGGTGACCAGCCGACGCAGCTGACAGTTCTTCAGTATTGTGTGGATGCTAGGCAGGTTTGCCCTATCAAGAACCACAGTATTTGGAATCTTATCTTGCTATTTGATTTTGATCAGCTTTCTGAGACAGGGTATATGAAACTGATTCAACTTTTCAGCATGACGCTGGTACAAAGACCACGTTTCACAAGCGTAGAGCAGTACTGGAAGAATTACAGCTTTGTAAACCTTTAGTTTGGTCAGCAGGGAGATACCACTTCTGCTCCAGACACTGGTATGAAGTCTGCCGAAACTGCTGGTGGCCTTTGAGATTATAACATTAATCTCATCATTGATTTTCAGACATTTAGATTGAACAGAACAGGTCACAAAAGACGGGTAACAGAGAACAGGCATTGCCGGTCATCGTTATTCGGAGGTGAATCGTGTCTGACCAAGAATCTACCTCATCCAGGTTTGATGTTGACTGATTCTCCTGACATGGCTGCTGGATGAGCTTTATAATTGTCTAGGAAGGAAAATCCTGAAATACGAGTGGTCCAGCCTTATTAAACCGTGACGATGCTGACAGGAGAGTTCACATATCAACACTTCAACAAAAGTACTTGTACTTGTGACACAGTTGTATCTTTCACATCTCCCGAGCTCATCAAGATGCGCCTACACGAAACGTAGTATAAATTACTATTTGTGTACGTCGCTGGATTGTGTTTAACAATACGGCTAGTGATTTAACTAATCCAGTCAATTCATACATATGAAGTTAAAATCGTTTATTTAGAACAGCATAGTGCAACTACAACACTGGGTTTTCTTATAGAATAAAGAAGAGCGTTTCAGTTTACTGTAGCTGTATATGTGTGCTTCACTAGTATTTCTAACACCAAGTCAAACTTCTAAAACTCGATAAAACTCTCTTTCTTCTGACCAAGTTTCTTCTTCATCCATACATTAATTCTTAAATTCGATCAACTCTGCTCCCCGTTTTGCCGCCGCCCAGCTAAACGCACAGGCTCTGGCTTCCTTTTCGTTTCTACTGCACCCTGCTTTTCCCCTTTTTCTCCTTCTCTCAATTCCTCCCCACTCTGGGTGATCTTAGCGTCGCCTTTTCCTCACTCACTGACACTGGTCAACCTGTCTGGCCATTTCCCTGATACCCGGTTTACCTTGCTATCTGACGGCATAAATTATGGCGTTGCTTCCAGCGTTCTAATCCTGGCTGTTGGCTTGCTGACTATCATTCTTCTAAATCCGTCAATGTCAGATGTCATGTGTTTATCAGGAATCGTACTCTGTTCACCCCTTTTTAATCCCCGTTTTCACTACATAGTGAAACGACAGTAACATTGTGCAAGCTGAATATCATGTCTTAACATGTTACATGATCTTCGAGTATTAAGGAAACAACAGCAATGTGGAGGAGAAGCAAGAGACGTAGAGAAAGTAATATTAATAGCAAAGAAAAAAAAAACAGAGGAAAGGAGAAAAGATGCAAAGGAAACATTCTTGCTTCTAGACAGGGAATTGACAACAAAAAAGGCGAGAAATGTCTACGATAGAGACCATAGAAGGGATCTGGAGCCCAAGCAGTGGTAGACAGAGACTGTTCTACTAAGAGCACTAGAACTTGGAAACTAATTCCATAAATAAGACAAAAACTGTAGCAGCATTGACGAGCTCATCTAAAACACTACACAGAACTCATCAAAAACACTACACTGAACTAATCAAAAACACTACACAGAACATCAAAAACACTACACTGAACTATCTACTGAAGAATCACACTACACTAACAACACTGGTTAATGCAATGCTTTATTGCAGCAGTCCCAAAATGGCCACTTTGGCACAACAACACATTATACAGATAACATGTAATGGGGTGATCAACGCATCACTTGAACACACCAAAAACTTTTCAATCACTTGTAGCAAACACTCAACATGATCATCACAGACCAGTTAGTGAAAACATTACAATTCGGCATCTGTCAACGCTGACGCCAAGGGATTTCCCCAGCTGTACACAGTTACCATTTCGCTCTTGGTCACGATGTCCTCCAGCTCTCAAATGGTTTCTTTCCCGAAGTCTCGGCCACCCAAGGGAACTCATCTACTAGAGCCGACTGGGCCCGAGAAAAGAAAAACTCACTTGTACTAGGATGTCCTGAACTAATGTCACCATTTGGGTTCTGCTTGCATCTGACGATTTTTTTCCTCCACCGTTTTGCTTCATTGCCTGTAGAGAGGTTCCTAGGCACAAATCACTGGGAAACTAAGATACAGTCAACTGTGAAATTAAACCGAATCAACCTTAAATAACCCATATGACAAAAGAAGAATTCAGCCAAACTCTAGAATCTCGGGACGACACTCCAGCTGGTAGTCGGTGCTTCGTTATAAACATAAAACAGTATTGTTTCAGAGCCCCCCTCCCCCCCCCCCACACACTCACCACACACACAAACACACACACAGATACTCTCCTCCGCGAGCACGTTAACAAGACGTTAAGACAAAGTGGGAAGACATCACAGCTGACTCAAGAATGAAAGCGACACTTGTAAGGGCAGCCTCGTTAGACAAACGACTGATAAGTTTCAAAACAAGTTCATCAACTGATCTGAATTAATGCAAATGAGTCTGTCTCTGTATAGTGATTAGTCACGTCATGATTGTGCCGATACACAAACACGAACAGACTGATAGACTGGATGCTGTCATCCTCATGATAATACACACTCGCTGAAGGCTTTCTGTGATCAAAGAGATGACGCAGAACAACACGCAGAACAACACACTTGTCAAGAGCGATTCAGAGTCAATAAATTAAGAACTTGGACATTTTAGAAACCATATCACCGTAACATTTATGTAGGTATAGGTAAACACTGTTAGTTACAAACCATACGTCACACTTTTCTTCCTGCCATATGTTATTTTATCATGAGGACTATAAGCATCAATATATTTAACTATTGTTACACTGTTAACATACACTAGATACATACAGACATAGACAGACGCTAAAACAACATTTAACAACGAGATGTTTACTGTTATTTTGTGAGGCACAGAGAGCCCTAGTTACATAAATACATGCCAGACGGCGTAGCCCCTGAATGTATCCAGGTGAGAATAAGGGATCTGTATCCAGGTGAGAGCAAGCGACCTGTATACATGTGAGATCAAAGGACCTATATAAAGGTGCGAGCTAGGGAACTGTATCCAGGTGAGAGCTAGGGAACTGTATCCAGGTGAGAGCTAGGGAACTATATCCAGGTGAGAACAAGGGACTCAGGACGTCAGATGCTTGGTGCTACTGATTTACACTGAATCATGACGTCATGCGCTGGGTTCTACTGATCCATATTGACGAAACAGGAGAATGCCTGCTTAACAAATTGATATCCAATTTTTGCCCTTGATAGTATAATATTGAAAATAGTAGCACTTCCATAAACTTAACAATGATACAATCTGATACAATCCATGGTGATAGTCTAAAGCACATCTAGGAGAAACTGCTCACGACGGAAAAGTTAGAAAAGGATTGTCACATACTGCTAGTGTCACGTGCCTTGGTGAGAGTTTACCCAACTGAACCAAATGGCACTCTGAAGTAGTTTAAAATGTTGAGATGTTGGCTCGCAATGGTCTTGGCGGAATCCCGCAACTCCAATGAACATTTAAACTACTTTGAGGCGACTCAAATTATGGCACTACTAGATTTTGAACAAACTACATCCACTAAACCACTCTTAAAAATGCAAAGTTATCTGAAAGATCATGTAAGAGATTTGAATTTACCGAAAAACAAAGCAGAGTTTTTGGGTTCCAGATTGCAACAATGTTGAATCTTCTGGCAGAAGATGTTAGAATTTTTGTTACATACTGACCGAAGCTGCTTAATATGGTTTTTGTGTGTTTCAAAGAAGGTGAACTTACAGCATGTCGCAACACTTTTGGGCTGATGGCACCACAAAAACTCAATTACAAATCGGAAGAGTGGAGGCTTTTCATTGATTCATCGAGGACGAGTCGTAAAGCTGTTTTGTTGAATAATGGTAGTGTATTACCATCAATTCCACTTAGTCACTCAGTTCACGTGAAAGAAACTTATGAAAATATTCAGCAGCTTTTGAAGTGTATAAACTACGATCCTCATCATTGATCACTTTGCGGCTATTTAAAAGCGGTCGCTGTTTTCCTTGGACTAGAGGATCGATATACCCAGTACTGCTGCTTGGACTAGAGGATGAATATACCCAGTACTGCTGCTTGGACTAGAGGATCGATATACCCAGTACTGCTGCTTGGACTAGAGGATCGATATACCCAGTACTGCTGCTTGGACTAGAGGATCGATGTACCCAGTACTTCTGCTTGGACTAGAGGATCGATATACCCAGTACTGCTGCTTGGACTAGAGGATGAATATACCCAGTACTGCTGCTTGGACTAGAGGATGAATATACAAAGTACTGCTGCTTGGACTAGAGGATGAATATACCCAGTACTGCTGCTTGGACTAGAGGATCGATATACCCAGTACTGCTGCTTGGACTAGAGGATCGATATACCCAGTACTGCTGCTTGGACTAGAGGATCGATATACCCAGTACTGCTGCTTGGACTAGAGAATCGATATACCCAGTACTTCTGCTTGGACTAGAGGATCGATATACCCAGTACTGCTGCTTGGACTAGAGGATGAATATACCCAGTACTGCTGCTTGGACTAGAGGATGAATATACAAAGTACTGCTGCTTTGTCTGTAAATGGAATAGTCGTGCATGACATGACTATTACATCAGAAGAAATAGGCCAGTCAGACTTTCATTGTAGCCTGGAGGTAAGAACGTTGAAAACCAAGCACTTGTCGATAACAGCAAGATTTGGTTGCTATCCTTGCACATTTAGCTGTGTCCCCTGAACAACTTTCTCATGGCCATGGAGAAAACATGTAATGCTTTTAAATGTCTCATCAGAAAGTTTCTAAGAAATGTCTTCACAATGAGAGTTTCGTGTTGCTTGGAAAAGAAAAAGCAGCACGAGTAGCATTTAAGTCAGCGGTGGTCAATGTTTCCTGGAAGCAACAGATCTGATAACTACAATGAGATTGTGGAGAATCTCCTTCTGAAGTATGAGAGTCTTGGCTGCAACACGTCTTTGAAAATTCTTTTCTTCATTCTCATCTGGATTTCATATGTCAGACTGGAGCTGTCTGTGATGAGCATGGTGGACGATTTCATCAGGGCATTGCTGCTTTGGAGACAAGATATCAAGGCAATTGGAGCCCTTTAATACTTACAGATTACTGCTGGACTGTGACAAGAGATCCCTCATTGACTGACTACATGAAGGAAGTATAGATAGCCCCAACAGTGCTTGAATAATGAGGAAAAAGGCTCAAATGTTTCTTTACATGGAAACTTTAAATATTTTGTATTTATAGTTTCTATCATTTTATGTTGAAATATGTTTTAACTGGGCATGCAACCTAAATTGTTAAAACTGTAACAGAAAGACTAACTGTTCACTCCAGGGGTTTAAAAAAAGCATACATTATTTGTATTACTGTAATGTAAATTCAACATTAACTGCCAAAATCAATCATAAATTATGTATTTAATAACTGGTACAAAAAGTTTGAAAATTTGTTGACTAGTGTAATTAATGTTGTCTTTTTCCATGTTTATCCGGACGCAAAGGCTTTGATGGCAGGTCGTTCTCCTTATTAGGTTTAGGTTAAGACGACGGGTAACATTATGGCACAAGGGTAGTAACCCATAAGTGCTTCGTCTACGTCTGACTCAAGCCTGAGCCCAAAGAATCTCGTCGCAGTGAACGAAGTTAGTAGCACCGGCGAAGATTCTGAAACATTCTGGGTAGATTTTCAACTCCAAATTTTGCCCTGGCAGCACGGTTAGGTTATTCTTTTAGACTTCCAACTGCCTAGGGATTTTTTAACATGCGCAACAACAAACACGGGCTTCCGGTCTTACTTCGCAGAAATTACTAGGAGTCCCCGAGTAAAGATCCCAGCTTGAACCTGGGACCTCCAGCACTCGAGGCAGACGCCATCCCTCGGGACCACGTCATTATTAGAGTGATTTACGAACCCCGTCTTCACTACCTGGAGTAAACATCGCATGCCCTTGTCTAAAACACATTATTGTGGAGGTATTCTTATCTGCGAAGCCAGAATGCTTTCATTTTGGAAAATCAGCTTATATTGAGTGTGATCATTGTATTCTACTTGTTTAATTCATGTTAGAACTTCAGATTCGGGCAGGTGATTTGTCGAGTGTTGCGTATGTGGGTATGTGTTGTCGCTGACTAAATACATATCCCTTGTCTGGGCCATGAGTTACATCTAATGTCCCCTGCACGAGATGAAAGCCTTGTCTTTTGTTTACTTATCCGTTTTTGCATTTCAGTGAGAAACTACTCGTTGTCCTAACCACATTTATTTTCTAGTCTTCCTCATTGTTTTCCATCATCGCTTACCTCTAGCGCATTGACTCTAGACGTCAGACAACTAGGATGTTACATCCAGTCTGAAACAACTAGGATGTAACATCCAGGGTGAAACAACTAGGATGTAACATCCAGGCTGAGACAACTATAATGTAACATCCAGGCTGAGACAACCAGGATGTAACATCCAGGATGAAACAACTAAGATGTAACGTCCACGCTGATCAACCAGGATGTAACATCCAGACTGAAACAACTATGATGTAACATCCAGGCTGAAACAACTAGTATGTAACATCCAGGCTGAAACAACTAGTATGTAGCAGCTAGGATGTAACATCCGGGCTATAACAGCTAGGTTGTTATGAGTTATCAGTTAGATTATCTTCACAGCACTCCGGACACATCCATAGGTGCTCAGATTCCCCTCTTCATCAGCGTCGTGCGGTTAATAGTACCAGTCCAATTTTGGTTAACAAGACTTCGTGTGCGTCCAGTGTGCTTCTCATGCTTGGCTATGCCGATCTTTACTCCTAATTCGCGTATTCTTAGCAGTGATGTGGACACGTTGCTTTGAAATCCTCGGAACGTCCTATCTCTCTAAGGGCAATGACAATGTCTGCGTGATCCATAGGGCGGCCATCTTCAATTAATGCAGTGCCTGTCAGTCTATCAGCTCTCTCATTAACAACGCCTCCATACCCTAGGTCGAATATGAACGTAACTGCACACACAGGAGAATTGTTAGCTAGGATGTAACATCAGGGCTATAACAGCTATGATGTAACAACTAGGATGTAACATCCGGGCTTTAACAGCTAGGATGTAACAACTAGGATGTAACATCCGGGCTATAACAGCTAGGATGTAACAACTAGGATGTAACATCATGGCTGTTCCAACTAGGATGTTCCAACTAGGATGTAACATCTGGGCTATAACAGATAGGATGTAACATCCGGGCTATAACAGCTAGGATGTCACAACTAGGTTCAAAATCGGTGTTCTCTAGTTGTGAACATAGATAAACTCGGCTCCTTGTGGAAAGGTCGGAGGTCTCTACAGCTGTGTGTAAAAACATATACAGTGTCTCACAAAAAGATGGATTGCAGTTGAGCTATAATTATAATTATTTGTGTTTAAATGGCAGACACTAATGGAGCCAAGTTTAATCACAGCCTGTCACACAGTGCGGCTGCTCATGCATCACCCCCCCCCCCCCCCCCCCCCGGCTGTTGTCCACCTGACACAACAGAACATATCAGATGATTGTATCTGTTTTTTCCCCCTCGGGAAAAGGCAGGGGATACAATCATATAATGTTTTCCCATCTGTTGGGAGGGAACAAATCACGTAGTTATTTTATTTTGTAACGTAGAAAATTGCACGGTTGACACTAAAATATAGCATCAACAATATAATCAGAGCTGGGGTAAACAGCCTGGCTAGGTTACTTGTCTCCTGTAATGACGATCATTTCTAAGCAATTAGTGAATTACATTACCTCTAGGTTAAAAAAAAAAAAAACTAAAAAATTGCCCAAGTTTCAGTAGTTGCACATTTCTAAATACTAAATCTGTATATGGACAATTACTTTAAAAACAAAACAAACAGCACACATTACAGTTACGTTATTACAAAGGCATGACAGAAAAATGTTTGCAGAATTAAACAAAGCATCAAAGCATCAATTATACACCATCTGCTGATTTAATAAACATTCGCTTCAGGCACTGAAACCAATATCTCAATGCTTAGGTCGGTAGTGAACTAGAAAAACAATTGTCGCTGCTAATTTAACCCAGTGGTTACCGCTTCCATTACGTCTGCATATGTGTAAAACTGTAGCCTCTTAAGACAGATCCAAACAAATGACAACAAATCACATGGTAGGAAATCAGGACTTTAGGATGGAGGTTTCACATTTTACCACACCTTCAGTGCTGGCGCTTTCTGCACAATCTTTGCCGCCAATTTTCTTCATTGTTTATTTTGTTTTCTGTAGCAAGACTGGGCGGTTGACCCGGCCGTGCAGATCTGTCATGAGCTAACGTCCTGTCTGAAACATTCATGTCATGTTACTGATGTCTTCGACACACTTTTGTTACTGTACTCTACCTGCCTCCTTCGACCAATGTCTACTGCTGGATATCCTTCAAATAACAGAAACCCAACCCCTGCTCTTTTAACTTCTTTAAACGGACTTTAGTTGAAAACGACTTTCTCATTGGTCAGAAGCTATACATGTGTAGGTGGAAGTAATCTTGTCCATTCGACTATTTTTTGTCGCCATTTAGAGTTGGCTGCGTTTGCAGTGATTTTCAATTATAATGTTTTCCAGTGTTTTATCTCTACTTCTCTCTCCTGCTTATTTGTTTCAAAAAAAAAAAAAAAAAAAAAGTAAAGGACCCTCTTTTCCGCTATTTTCGACATGTAGGGCATATAGGGCCAGACCTATATTTTATAGACCAACCTGTCCAAGATGAGTGATGTGGTCAGCATCACGCCGGCACCTACTTATTTGAATGCCGATCAATCTCGAATACTTCTGAGTTTACGTTTTGTGTTTCGATGATCACCTATGAGATTTGCTAGCGCATGATGTAGACACGAGTCTATATAGTTCAGTACATATTCTTTACAAGATATGTCAAAAACCAAGCCCCGCATCTGTTGACTGGTTTGTTACACAAGTTTGTGTTCAGTAGCTGGTCACTGCAGCCGTGAACGACCGACGATCCATACCACCATGGAACTGAAAACGAAGGGTTATGTTGCTAAAGTGCCTACAACTCTATCTAGCACGGTATATCGGAGTTACGGATCTATTCGTTTACCCCCCCCCCCCCCCTAGTGACATACTTTGACAAATGAGGTTGTCTACCGCGTTCATGACTAGGTAGTAACCTTGTTTTAGCACTTTTAAAACTTTAGCAACATAATTTGTTTATTGTCAGAAGGGCTAAAAAGATAACAGTGGTGTTAATATTTTGTCAGCTTGTAATTTGTGAAGGCTCGTATCTGACCGGAGTGACTAACAGAGAGATCAGTGACCACACTGTCCATGTTGATTCGGTCATCCACTTGGTGTCAAGCGTTCACTTGATGTCTGCCCCTCATCGGATATGAATACCACGTTTGGAGTCAAACTGATCAGTGATGCAGACAGAGAGATTTATGAAACTGTCAATCTCGTCTTTGTCACCAGCGCCATCAGTCTCGGTGGTCTCGTAGCTAACGTCATGAACATTGTCGTCTTCTTCAAGCAAGGGTTCCAAACCCCAATGAACATCAGCTTTTTTGGACTGGCCGTCTCTGACATGTGCAGTCTGATAACCGTGCTGTGGTTCGATGTCTGCGTCAACCCGTTGTTTGTCCACTCGGATGCGCCCATGTACCCGCCAGAAATCTTACATCTGACCGGAGGAATCCCCCACATCTGTTTTGTCCGCATCACCGGCTGGATCACAGTCTTTATCACGGCCGAGAGGTGTCTATGTATCGCTATGCCGCTGAAGGTCAAACAGATAATCACCCCAAGAGTAACAAAGATAATAATTTGTATCATTTATATCCTGGTCATGGTTTCTTTTGTTCCCGAGTTTCAAACAACTTTTATCGGTTGGAAATTCTACCCACACAGAAACAAAACCTTACTTGGACTAGTCTTTACAAGCGATAGAAAGAAAAATGAAGGTGTAGTTTTCTTTCTCTATTCCATTCTTGGGCTTATCTCTTTTGTGGTTGTAATTATCCTGACCTGTGTTTTAGTAATAAAACTGCAACAGAAGACTGTCTGGCGCATGAAGGCTCACCTGGAGACGAGCTGTGCTGAAACTGTGTCCAGCCGTGACAGAAAGGCCATGAACATGGTGGTTATGATCGCCATTGTTTTGATCGTCTGCTACACTCCAGGCGTCATCATCTCCATGGCTTCCTTTCTAAACCCGGAGTTTAGCGTTTCCGGGGAGCACGCTAACGTCTTCTACGTAACCTGGTGTTTTGCCTTTATTTTTGACGCCCTCAACTCCAGCGTGAATATCTTCCTCTATTACAGCATGAGTTCCAAGTATCGATACACGTTCCGAGAACTGTTCATGAAAACCAGAGTTGCTTAGACAGGTCCAAGTAATGGCGAAGTGTCTATCGGCCATCCTTTACTGGTTAACGCATGTTATATGCGTTCTGTACCGCATGAATCTCATAACTGGCAATTCCTGTCAAACTGTAAGAGAGATAGACAGACAGACGACGGAGTGTGTGTGTGTGTGTGTGTGTGTGTGTGTGTGTGTGTGTGCGAGCACATGTTAAAAACAAGGAAACAATTGTCCTATGTCTACGCCAAGTTGTTTAATTGTTCTAATTTCACTTCTGGAGGCCAGGATCTAAATGTTTGACATGGCAAGGCTACAATGTCTCGGTGTGGTGGCAAACCAAGAGGCCTAACTTATATACCCAATGGAAACTCCAATAAAGAAAGCTATAATTAGAGCACTGGTAACAGCCACACACGTCTGATGGAGCCCTCAGCTCTGTGCGGGTAAGGAAACGGTCACCTGGTTGAATTTTCAGCTCTGTACAGAAAAGGAAGTGGTTAAGCTTCTTGAAAACGCGTCCTGGATTTATTGGTTACAACAATCAGTAGACGGGAAACATCTAGTCATGGAAAACCACAATGGCTAGCGTGACCATATGTAGCTTGACGGCATCAATTGACCACTAAATGGGACAGAACTAGCCAGCCTGTCTGCCTGCACCACGCCTTAACACATCTGCTCGCCCTGGGAAACATATCTAAGAAATGCTAACTATCGAATTAGCATCACCGAAGGGATCTCACTGTGCACGGAGGAGCATACCTGTCCTCAGCTTTCTCAATATGCTTTCAGTCACAATCATAACATGTGTGTGAAGACGGTCTTTGGACCATCTGTAGTTTTGCAGTAACTGTTTCCACTCGTTTTGAAACATGTCAAACTATGTGAAGCGTATGTTGTTCCCACAGTAAAATTATCATTCTCTATGTTTATTGATATATTGGAGTGAAAAGAATTTTTTTTTCCACAACATAAAACTATCCGTGTTATGTCCCTGATCAAGTGCATACATTTAAGTATCAAGGCCCATGGATAACATCCGACGAAAGCGGTATTGTAGGACAGTGGTGAACAGGAGAAAGATCAGGAATATAGACGATTGGTTTTGAGCAATTAGCAAATGAGACACTGAAAGCCACTAGCAAACTTTGACGGATGTGTGAAGTGAGAGGAAAAGATGCGGCATGACACCGAGACAAGGTCGGGGTTCCTTTTGCGATGGTAACACAGATTTTTCGAAGGTAGTCAAGCTCAGCAGAGGTAGTGATTAACTCTTGGACGGGGACATAGAAGAGACACCAATTATCATTAAGTGACAAGACAGTTAGAGCCCTAGAAATGTAGATTACAACACTCGTCAGGTGACAACCCTGGGGGTACCGACAGGAAAAAGAGAATAATCTTCCTTCTAGATTAGGTGGGACAAACGGCTAAAGGATCGAGGCAGATGTCAATCAACACGCTGGTGGATGGGTGACAGCGGTGTCAAAAATGGGCGACGCTCGGAGAAGAACAGAAAGAGAACGAAAGGCCGGGTTAGTGAGAGGGTCGAGGAGGCAGTCAGGACAGGACTAGGCATGTTAGCCACCAGGTCGCAAGACAAGGTGTGTCCAAAAGTTGCTTGTGAACATAGCAGTTTACGAACGAAAAAGGAAAGAAAGTAGGAGACTTGCCAAGAGTAACTGTGATATACTTGCCTCGTCAGAAGAAAGAATAATTCTCCTTCGTGTCAGAAAAGAGTTTGAAAATAGTTGATAACTGTTAACAACCTGTTAGAAGAGTGAAGCAAGCATCATGGCAACTTTTATTGAAACGATCGCATTATTGTTCATGAATAATTATCGCCATACCCAAATGGACAGTGTGTTGTTGATAATAAACAATTTCATATGATTTGTTGGATCATTCACTGTCTTGTTAAACACAATAGACGTAAGAACTCTGTTTTATTATACCTTTTCCTTTAGGCACACCTGACTGAACTTAGGTGGGTGTGGAAAACTAAATAGTCTCAGGAGTATATGAAGATATTTGGCGCCTTGCCACAGGAAACTAAATTACCAACATTAAAAAAAAGACAAGACTGCTAAAATAATATAATGAGCCAAGTACGAAACTGTATCAAGTATTGAACTGAACCAACGCTTGAAACTCCTGATAAAAAAGTTGAAATACATTCGAAAAGATCCAAGAAGCAGAAAGTTGAATGAAAGTAACAGCCTGCAACATTTACGACTGGATCCGAGCAGAAGTAGCTCCAGTCTAGGTTACACCACGTACCGTCGTCTACAGTAGGATCCGGGCGACCAGCTCCAGTCTAGGTTACACCACGTACCGTCGTCTACAGTAGGATCCGGGCGACGAGCTCCAGTCTAGGTTACACCACGTACCGTCGTCTACAGTAGGATCCGGGCGACCAGCTCCAGTCTAGGTTACAACACGTACCGTCGTCTACAGTAGGATCCGGGCGACGAGCTCCAGTCTAGGTTACACCACGTACCGTCGTCTACAGTAGGATCCGGGCGACCAGCTCCAGTCTAGGTTACAACCACGTACCGTCGTCTACAGTAGGATCCGGGCGACGAGCTCCAGTCTAGGTTACACCACGTACCGTCGTCTACAGTAGGATCCGGGCGACGAGCTCCAGTCTAGGTTACAACACGTACCGTCGTCTACAGTAGGATCCGGGCGACCAGCTCCAGTCTAGGTTACACCACGTACCGTCGTCTACAGTAGGATCCGGGCGACGAGCTCCAGTCTAGGTTACAACACGTACCGTCGTCTACAGTAGGATCCGGGCGACCAGCTCCAGTCTAGGTTACACCACGTACCGTCGTCTACAGTAGGATCCGGGCGACGAGCTCCAGTCTAGGTTACACCACGTACCGTCGTCTACAGTAGGATCCGGGCGACGAGCTCCAGTCTAGGTTACACCACGTACCGTCGTCTACAGTAGGATCCGTCCAGTCTAGGTTACAGTACCGTCGTCTACAGGGATCCGGGCGACGAGCTCCAGTCTAGGTTACAACACACGTACCGTAGGATCGTCTACAGTAGGATCCGGTACCGTCGCTACAGTACGAGCTCCCAGTCTAGGTTACAACACGTACCGTCGTCTACAGTAGGATCCGGAGCTCCAGTCTAGGTTACAACACGTACGTCGTCTACAGTAGGATCTCCAGTCTAGGTTACAACACGTACCGTCGT
The DNA here is from genome assembly GCA_905116865.2 of Candidula unifasciata. Classification (NCBI taxonomy): domain Eukaryota; kingdom Metazoa; phylum Mollusca; class Gastropoda; order Stylommatophora; family Geomitridae; genus Candidula; species Candidula unifasciata. The sequence goes on along the minus strand of CAJHNH020000802.1, from coordinate 299,688 downwards.
CTACAGTAGGATCCGGGCGACGAGCTCCAGTCTAGGTTACAACACGTACCGTCGTCTACAGTAGGATCCGGGCGACGAGCTCCAGTCTAGGTTACAACACGTACCGTCGTCTACAGTAGGATCCGGGCGACGAGCTCCAGTCTAGGTTACACCACGTACCGTCGTCTACAGTAGGATCCGGGCGACGAGCTCCAGTCTAGCTTACAGTAGGATCACGTACCGTCGTCTACAGTAGGAGGTTACACCGGGCGACCAGCTCCAGTCTAGGTTACACCACGTACCGTCGTCTACAGTAGGATCCGGGCGACCAGCTCCAGTCTAGGTTACACCACGTACCGTCGTCTACAGTAGGATCCGGGCGACCAGCTCCAGTCTAGGTTACACCACGTACCGTCGTCTACAGTAGGATCCGGGCGACGAGCTCCAGTCTAGGTTACAACACGTACCGTCGTCTACAGTAGGATCCGGGCGACCAGCTCCAGTCTAGGTTACACCACGTACCGTCGTCTACAGTAGGATCCGGGCGACCAGCTCCAGTCTAGGTTACAACACGTACCGTCGTCTACAGTAGGATCCGGGCGACCAGCTCCAGTCTAGGTTACACCACGTACCGTCGTCTACAGTAGGATCCGGGCGACCAGCTCCAGTCTAGGTTACAACAGGTACTGTCGTCTACAGTAGGATCCGGGCGACGAGCTCCAGTCTAGGTTACAACACGTACCGTCGTCTACAGTAGGATCCGGGCGACGAGCTCCAGTCTAGGTTACAACACGTACCGTCGTCTACAGTAGGATCCGGGCGACCAGCTCCAGTCTAGGTTACAACACGTACCGTCGTCTACAGTAGGATCCGGGCGACGAGCTCCAGTCTAGGTTACAACACGTACCGTCGTCTACAGTAGGATCCGGGCGACGAGCTCCAGTCTAGCTTACACCACGTACCGTCGTCTACAGTAGGATCCGGGCGACCAGCTCCAGTCTAGGTTACACCACGTACCGTCGTCTACAGTAGGATCCGGGCGACCAGCTCCAGTCTAGGTTACACCACGTACCGTCGTCTACAGTAGGATCCGGGCGACCAGCTCCAGTCTAGGTTACACCACGTACCGTCGTCTACAGTAGGATCCGGGCGACCAGCTCCAGTCTAGGTTACACCACGTACCGTCGTCTACAGTAGGATCCGGGCGACGAGCTCCAGTCTAGGTTACAACACGTACCGTCGTCTACAGTAGGATCCGGGCGACCAGCTCCAGTCTAGGTTACAACACGTACCGTCGTCTACAGTAGGATCCGGGCGACGAGCTCCAGTCTAGGTTACAACACGTACCGTCGTCTACAGTAGGATCCGGGCGACCAGCTCCAGTCTAGGTTACACCACGTACCGTCGTCTACAGTAGGATCCGGGCGACGAGATCCAGTCTAGGTTACACCACGTACCGTCGTCTACAGTAGGATCCGGGCGACGAGCTCCAGTCTAGGATACAACACGTACCGTCGTCTACAGTAGGATCCGGGCGACGAGCTCCAGTCTAGGTTACAACACGTACCGTCGTCTACAGTAGGATCCGGGCGACCAGCTCCAGTCTAGGTTACAACACGTACCGTCGTCTACAGTAGGATCCGGGCGACGAGATCCAGTCTAGGTTACAACACGTACCGTCGTCTACAGTAGGATCCGGGCGACGAGCTCCAGTCTAGGTTACACCACGTACCGTCGTCTACAGTAGGATCCGGGCGACGAGCTCCAGTCTAGGTTACACCACGTACCGTCGTCTACAGTAGGATCCGGGCGACGAGCTCCAGTCTAGGTTACACCACGTACCGTCGTCTACAGTAGGATCCGGGCGACGAGCTCCAGTCTAGCTTACACCACGTACCGTCGTCTACAGTAGGATCCGGGCGACGAGATCCAGTCTAGGTTACAACACGTACCGTCGTCTACAGTAGGATCCGGGCGACGAGATCCAGTCTAGGTTACAACACGTACCGTCGTCTACAGTAGGATCCGGGCGACGAGATCCAGTCTAGGTTACAACACGTACCGTCGTCTACAGTAGGATCCGGGCGACCAGCTCCAGTCTAGGTTACAACACGTACCGTCGTCTACAGTAGGATCCGGGCGACGAGCTCCAGTCTAGGTTACAACACGTACCGTCGTCTACAGTAGGATCCGGGCGACGAGCTCCAGTCTAGGTTACACCACGTACCGTCGTCTACAGTAGGATCCGGGCGACGAGATCCAGTCTAGGTTACAACACGTACCGTCGTCTACAGTAGGATCCGGGCGACGAGCTCCAGTCTAGGTTACACCACGTACCGTCGTCTACAGTAGGATCCGGGCGACGAGCTCCAGTCTAGGTTACACCACGTACCGTCGTCTACAGTAGGATCCGGGCGACGAGCTTCAGTCTAGGTTACACCACGTACCGTCGTCTACAGTAGGATCCGGGCGACGAGCTCCAGTCTAGCTTACACCACGTACCGTCGTCTACAGTAGGATCCGGGCGACGAGATCCAGTCTAGGTTACAACACGTACCGTCGTCTACAGTAGGATCCGGGCGACGAGATCCAGTCTAGGTTACAACACGTACCGTCGTCTACAGTAGGATCCGGGCGACGAGATCCAGTCTAGGTTACAACACGTACCGTCGTCTACAGTAGGATCCGGGCGACCAGCTCCAGTCTAGGTTACAACACGTACCGTCGTCTACAGTAGGATCCGGGCGACCAGCTCCAGTCTAGGTTACACCACGTACCGTCGTCTACAGTAGGATCCGGGCGACCAGCTCCAGTCTAGGTTACAACACGTACCGTCGTCTACAGTAGGATCCGGGCGACGAGCTCCAGTCTAGGTTACACCACGTACCGTCGTCTACAGTAGGATCCGGGCGACGAGCTCCAGTCTAGCTTACACCACGTACCGTCGTCTACAGTAGGATCCGGGCGACGAGATCCAGTCTAGGTTACAACACGTACCGTCGTCTACAGTAGGATCCGGGCGACGAGATCCAGTCTAGGTTACAACACGTACCGTCGTCTACAGTAGGATCCGGGCGACGAGATCCAGTCTAGGTTACAACACGTACCGTCGTCTACAGTAGGATCCGGGCGACCAGCTCCAGTCTAGGTTACAACACGTACCGTCGTCTACAGTAGGATCCGGGCGACCAGCTCCAGTCTAGGTTACAACACGTACCGTCGTCTACAGTAGGATCCGGGCGACGAGATCCAGTCTAGGTTACAACACGTACCGTCGTCTACAGTAGGATCCGGGCGACGAGATCCAGTCTAGGTTACAACACGTACCGTCGTCTACAGTAGGATCCGGGCGACCAGCTCCAGTCTAGGTTACAACACGTACCGTCGTCTACAGTAGGATCCGGGCGACGAGATCCAGTCTAGGTTACAACACGTACCGTCGTCTACAGTAGGATCCGGGCGACGAGATCCAGTCTAGCCTAAACAATTCTTTCACAAATCCAAAGATTGAACGTATTTAGAAGACTGTGAAAGTTAAGAACATTATTTGCATGACAGTGGAGAATCTGTGTGTTTAAGAATTAAAGCAAACACTACTCTAAGAACTCTGCAAAAAGTGCTACACAGAAAGAACCAAGAAAGATCACTACATACAGAAGAGTAATTTGGAGAATATTTTCTTTTATTCTGTTTCAATTTACGTAGTTAATTATCCAGGATTTAACATGGCTGAACAAGGAACAACGTGAGCACAGTTAAGAAAAGTTGTAGTTCAATTTTTTCTTAAACCAGCTGGTGAAACCTGAACGCATACAGAATGAAGCCATGCGGGTAATTCTGGCATATGCAAGGGATACCCCTTTAGTATTTGTGCAATATATACTTGCACTGCCTACATTTGCAGACAGGCTCAAAGTTCTGCAAGCAAAGTCATATCTGAGAGTAGCTGTGGACAAGAAGCACCTTCTGCACGAAGCCCTGAACAGAGCTAAGGGTCACGGACTGACAATATGAAAGTCTTGGATGGCGCTAGCTGAAGACACAATTGGACATGTGTGCAGGCTTAATAAATTTAGGCGAGGAGAGTGGGAGAAAGTGTCCGATCAGGTTTCAGACTTGTGTAGGGTTCAAATCACTTTGGGACATGAGTGCAGGGACTGGCCAGCTTGTGCTGCAAAATCAGAAGTTCAACAAATGATTCATAACAATCCCCCCCCCCCCCTCCCCCAAGTGATGTGGTTTTATATACAGATGGCTTTATGTTGAGGGGAAAACGAAGTGCATAGGAGTTCATAGCGAATACGAATGAACTTCGCTTGGAGCAAGAAAGCCTGACATATGAAATCACAATGTCTAATTTGAGAATAGAGGTGGAGGCAGTCACTGCTGCCTTCCGCTAGCTTGAGAATCAGCTGTACACACATGTCGTAATTGTAACTGACTTCCAGAGCATGCTGAGAAAGGTGGACACAGGCATGCTTAGTGAAGAGTGGCAAGCAGCACTTCAGAGGTCCCGGGTAGTTAGCATCCTTTGGATATTTTCTCCAGGTGATGCCCGTGTGTTGGGAAATGAGCAGGCAGATTGACTGGCAGGTTCTGCACCACTTGGTTGTGAACTGATGTATGACAGGCTGGATGTTGTGAGGGTCCTTTGGGAGAGAGTGAACAGTGCCGAGAAACAGACAGATACTTACGTTCTGAGGAGAATGACACTGCTAGGTGTTACATTGGCCGACGCTCGACACTCGGGAGAAAGGCGAGACGGATATACAATCAGACAGTTACTGGTACCATCGGAATTTTAACTCTTCGTTTGCTACTGGAGATGGGGACGGAGCGCTTTTGGGGGTGTCTCGAGTGCTGTGTTGTCGATTCTTAATTCAACAATCAACAACATTCATCAAGTCAACGCCAGGTTCTATGTCCTTATCTCAACAAAGCTGTTCAAAAATTTCCTTAGCCTGACCCAAGACTTTCCTCTCTTTAACCTGCTGCTCTGCTCTGTGCCACTGTCAGGTGGGTGATGTGTATCGGTGCCGACAAAGGACACGTTGTTATGCCGCAAAACAACATCCAGCTGCCAATGCTAATAACTGCCTATTTTATACCATTTTTGAGGTGTAGGCTTTGGGAAAAAGGGGGGGGGGGGGCTTTGACACTAAGGAGTGTCGGCCGTATGTCTAATGTTGTCGCCACGACAGTGCAGGTGCGGATTTTATTCTGCCCCAGCTTTATCTAGGATTCAAACCCCGGACTCCCGCTTGAGAGTCCAACATTCAAACCGTTCGGCCAAGCGCTCCTCAAACCATCAAACAATTATTTATATTGATATATTAAATGTGCTAGTATTCGATTTGTGCTTAACTGTTTTGTCCACCATATTGTCCTTATGATACAGTTATCGATTACTTCCGGTAAATGGCTCAAAGTTCCAACCGCCATGTTCACACTCTACGTTTGTTGCCGGCAAACTACTTTTGTATCTTCGCAGGACATATCACTCCCAGCTAACTAACCTGCCTGACCACAATGACGTCAGATAGCTCACATCTCTTACCATTCGTGCTAGTATTTATTGCTGCTTGAGCTTGTCAAAAGTTTGCTAACAATATCTTATCTAGGCAGGCGTGGGTTGGCTCCTGGAAACTGTTTACCTGATGGGTCCAAAGTAATGACCTTCAACTCAGTTGGGTTACAAAAACAGCTTACATCCGTGGAGTCAGGTTAGTAGAAAAATATATCTTCTTTCCCAGCAAAGTATCAATTTTTGAGCTGCACATGTCTCTTTCCTGTCTCAAAACTCACATATCGACACTCGCGCATACACCTGCCCAGAGGTCATGAGGCGCATGAACGAACTCAGCATACACATATCAAACCTCGACACAACTGGCAGGAGGAAATAGACAAAAGGCAACAGAGTTTGTAAAACGGCAGGGGCAATATGAAATTAAAAACCTGACTTAATGTTCGCCTCTTTACAAGTTCGGTTGCCTAACCCTAGTTCTTTACAAGCTTTCCTTATCTGTTTACAAGTTCGGTTGTCTAACCATAGCTCTTTGAAAGCTCCACTGTCTAACTTTAGCTCTTTACAAGCTTCATTGTCTAACCTTAGCTGTTTACAAGTTCGGTTTTCTAACCTTATCTATTTACACGTTCGGTTGTCTTACCTTATCTATTTACACGTTCGGTTGTCTTACCTTATCTATTTACACGTTCGGTTGTCTTACCTTATCTATTTACACGTTCGGTTGTCTTACCTTAGCTCTTCATAAGCTTTGTTGTCTAACCTTAGCTGTTTACAAGTTCGGTTGTCTAACCGTAGCTGTTTACAAGTTCGGTTTTCTAACCTTAGCTGTTTACAAGTTCGGTTGTCTAACCTTAGCTGTTTACAAGTTCGGTTGTCTAACCTTAGCTGTTTAAAAGTTCGGTTGTCATACCTAAGCTCTTTAAATGCTCCATTGTCTAACCTTAGCTCTTTACAAGCTCCATTTTTCTAACCTTAGCTCTTCACAGGCTGCGTTGTCTTACCTTAGCTGTTTACAAGTATGTTGTCTTACCTTAGCTGTTTACAAGTATGTTGTCTTACCTTAGCTGTTTACAAGTATGTTGTCTTACCTTAGCTGTTTACAAGTATGTTGTCTTACCTTAGCTGTTTACAAGTATGTTGTCTTACCTTAGCTGTTTACAAGTATGTTGTCTTACCTTAGCTGTTTACAAGTATGTTGTCTTACCTTAGCTGTTTACAAGTATGTTGTCTTACCTTAGCTGTTTACAAGTATGTTGTCTTGTCTGTTGGATTTTCTGGTCCCAGTTTGTGTCGTATCAAGTACTTCAATGAAAGCCACCGGTGGACCCAGCCTGAAATGGAACACATCAGCCACCAAGTGCCGATTGGTCAACTGTATATCGGTCTAACCCTATATGCCTGACGGAGTGGAGAGAGTTCTATACTTTACTTACTCTACTTAATACGCCGTCGATAACGATGAGCCGAAATGCATTAGTGCCTGTGTGTTAGGTTGCCCCCCTTGAATGTTCTGCCCCCGACTGTGTTGTATCTAGTACGTCTTGTTATCAGCTGGACTGCTAAAACTTCTGTTTACGTCACGACACACATACCAGTTGAGATGCTAATCGTAGCTATATTCCACATTGCTAAGGTTCTTAGTGGATAAGCAGCCTACACATCATATTTCGACTGCGCCTAAAGTTGTTTGTGTTGCTAACTGCAGCGACGGAAAATGACGAGGGGTCTGTTACCACAGCACTTACACTTTTAATTGCAACTACTACTATCGATGATGGGTTTTCTGAATGGTTGCCTTTGGCACAAGAACGGAGCAGCTAAGGGGACGGGCTGTTTTATCTTACAATGAAACCTCTTTATGGTTTTACAAATTAAAATTGAAAAGTTTGCTATTGTTTTCTTAAAATGTTTGTCGGACTAATCTCCTCACCTAAAATATAATATACAGCACCCACACATAGTAACTCACACAAACACACACACACACACACACACACACACACACACAGAAGTGGTTTAGTTCAAACCACACACTGTAAATTGTTTTAGAATTCATTTACCATGTGCAGCGACGCGTGGTCATTATTTTGATAGCCTATCCCGCAAAGAATGAAATACAGTGTTCCTGTCTTTCACTAGAGTCTAGTGTAGGAGACTGACCACAAGAGAATAAAACGCCTATGGACCGAGTTACAATTCTGTATGTGAGATTATGACTAAATACAAGACGTCTCTAATTCACTCTTCAAAATAAGTGCCCATTGCATGGTTTATCTCTAAAACATGTGTAATTTAACATTTTGCCAAATATGCATCACTTCTTTAACTGTAAACATGATAATTGTATGCTTTGAATCAGTGTCTGCTTTTATTTTCCAAATGCCCCCCCCCCCCCATAAATAAATAAACTGGAGGTTTATAATTATTTTTCTACAAGGACATCCTTTTTAACTGGCTGCATGTCCAGTTTCAATAAATTATACCAAACAGTTACTGAATTTCAGATTTTTAAAGCTGTGCACGACTTTGACAACGGACTGTAGTACCGGTAGCTCACAAAGTAATCTGATATACACAGTCAATGCTAGTGGTCTGATCGTCTCTGTTTCTGTTTGAATTAAAATGATGACTGTCCCTGTTTTCCTGTTTCATAATTATGAAGAGATGCCAGCAGAAGTCAGCCTTGTTAGTTCTAGATGAGACACCATGTGGATGATCACTCAAGTTCTACTTGTGTTGACCATTGGCAAAGGTAAAACATTGTCATTTCTTCGTTATAACTGTAGATGCTGTTTTATGTATGTGTTCCCCCCCCCCCTCTCTCTCTCTCTCTCTCTCTCTGTATGTGTGTATTAAAAAAATGTCTTTCACAATGAGAGCATAGGTTTTCAGCACCGTTGTTGTCAACACATCTATCCAGTGTGTTTCTTCTCTGACGCTCAGCTCTCACCTTTTCTGCGAACATTTTTTTCCCTTTATCCTTCTCATTCCCTTCCTGATTTGCCCCTCAATCAGTCTGGCAGTCGGTCAATCTATTATTCAGTCAGTCACTCAGTCTATTAGGTGGTTAGTGTGTCAGTCAGTGAGTCATTCAGTCTGTTAGGTGGTTAGTGTCAGCCAGTCTGTAAGTCAGTCAGTACATTAGTCAGTCAGTCACTTAGTTATTCAGTCCACCCGTCAGTCACCAAGTCTGTTAGTCAGTCACTCTGTCAGCCTGTCACTTAGTCAGTCACCCGTTAGTCATTCATTCAATTAGCAAGTCGATCAATTATTCTATCATCAACCAGATAGTTAGTCAGTCAAGTCAGTCACTCATTCTGCTATTCATTTAGTCTGTCAGTTACTCATTCTGCTATTCATTTGGTCCGTCAGTTAGTCAGTCACTCATTCTGCTATTTATTTGGTCTCTCAGTTAGTCAGTCACTCATTCTGCTATTCATTTGGTGTGTAAGTTATTCAGTCACTTATTCTGCTATTCATTTAGTCTGTGAGTTTGTCAGTCACTCATTCTGCTAATAATTTGTTGCGTCAGTTTGTCAGTCACTCATTCTGCTATTCATTTGGTCTGTCAGTTTGTCAGTCACTCATTCTGCTAATTATTTGGTCTGTCAGTTAGTCACTAATACTGCTAATTATTTTGTTCTGTCAGTCAGTCACTCATTCTGCTATTCATTTAGTCTGTCAGTCAGTCACTCATTCTGCTATTCATTTGGTGCGTCAGTTTGTCAGTCACTCATTCTGCTATTCATTTGGTGCGTCAGTTTGTCAGTCATTCATTCTGCTATTCATTTGGTCTGTCTGTTAGTCAGTCACTCATTCTGCTAATCATTTGGTGTGTAAATTATTCAGTCACTTATTCTGCTAATCATTTGGTCTGTCAGTTAGTCAGTCACTCATTCTGCTAATCATTTGGTCTGTCAGTTAGTCACTAATTCTGCTATTCATTTTGTCTGTCAGTCAGTCACTCATTCTGCTATTCTTCTTCGCCTGAAATAAGTTCTCCATATTAGCAATTTTGTCTCTTGTATAAATCTCACTGTCATTGTTAGTTCATTCAGTGGTCCATTGAGTTTACGTTCCACTGTTGTTCTTTCTGGCCAAAAGGTTTGCCTTAATGTGTCAAAATCGGTGCAGTCCTGGAGTACATGCTTTGCTGTCTGAGGCACATTTCCACAGGTGCACATGGCTGATACGCCTATCTTGAATTTTGTTTACATGTGGTTACATAATCGGTTGTGCCCTGTTTTGAGGCGGAGGATTATGACTTGTTCTGATCTGTCCATAATAAAATAGTCGTCTTGTGCTGAGACTGGTGGTTTCCTGATCGATTTAATGATTCTGTTCTTTTGGTGGTATGTGACTGGTACATCCGGCTGAACTTTTGTCGCACCTTCCCCTGCCAGTTGATCAGCTTTCTCATTTCCAGGCACGTCACAATGAGACGGTATCCACTGTACTACGACTATTCGCTGAAGGCTGAGTTGTGTCAGCAGTGTTTGCAATTCTGGCAGTTTCCTAGACTGGAGTGCTTTAAGTATGTATTTAGCATCTGTCAGCATTACCACATACTGCCAAGATTGGTATTAAGCAGTTTCTCTGTTGCTATCTTGATAGCCTGAGTTTCTGCATCATAGTTACGGCAGTACTTCCCGGTTGGTACGCTGGACTTATCCCTAGTACCATCTAGGACTTCAATGTACACTCCAGCACCACCTTTTCTAACTGCACTTTGTGCATTTCATTTTCTATGTTTTGCCTGCGTTTTTATGTTTTGCATGCGGTCCCTATGTTTCGTTTGCTAGACTGTTTGGGATTCTTAATATTCTAGACTTTGGTTCTCTCTTGAAATTTATATTGCAGTCTGTGAATGGCATAGCAGATTTTTTGTTAAGCTGTTCACATTGAAGGAGGGTTTTGTGTTCTCTAGGAAGTCCAACGGCTAGGTGTCATATATTTTCTTGTTTGGTAAATTGATGGGTTCTTATCATTGCTCTGTATTATTCTAAAACCCATATTTCATTATTTGATTAGTTTTTTACAAGTTAGATAAAATGCGTTAGCCCAGGAACATGAGCCTAACTGCTCCAGCGTAGACTTGTCTAACTAACTATTTTTGTAGTGGCTACACCATTATCTTCTACCTTATCATTTTTTTTAATCTAAACACACACACACACACACACACACACACACACACACACACACACCCACACACACACATATATATATATTACAGCAAGTCTTTGTATGTCTATTTCAGATTTTTGTTTCTTCTAAGTGTGGCTGCCCTGTGTTTCTAGTGTCTTCTAATGCATCAAATTTCATTAATCTTGTAATGTTTCACAGTATCCTGCTCTGCCGACAGGAGAATACCAGTTCTGGAAAGAATATTTGATGATTTCGACATGCTAATGCGGCAAGAGCTGGTTTAGGAGACCTCCATTTATCCTTGATGCAAGGACTTCATCAGTCTTCGTAGAGGAGAACACAGCCGAGCTGCACAGATGAGGGCTGGTATCGGAGACCTCCAATTATCCTTGATGCAAGGACTTCATCAGTCTTCGTAGAAGAGAACACACCCGAGCTGTACAGATGAGGGCTGGTATCAGAGACCTCCAGTTATCCTTGATGCAACGACTTCATCTGTCTTTGTGGAAGAGAACACAGCCGAGCTGTACAGATAAGGGCTGGTATCCATCATTCAGTACTTGAATCGAGTAAGTGGAGCCAGAGCAGTCGGGAGCAGCAAGGGGTATCGACCGTGATATGGGTATCGCTAGGAATGTTGTTGATGTCCCTCCCGGTGGGGATTTCTGTGTGGACAAACGAATGAACGTACTTTTTTTTCAAAGGGTCACAAATTCGACACGGAAGCATGTCTTACATTCGGTCCTGCCAATCATTCATATAACAAAAGAGCGCAGAGATATGGTGATACAGCAGATAAGGGACGCCAAAAACGAGACTGGGGTCCCCCGCCCTAGAAGCAGCCCAGCAGTCGCAGCAAGGCCAGTGGATCGGCCTTGAGAACGCCTTGCCACAAATACTTATATGGGGTGAGATCTGGCGAATGGCCCCGCTGCGGCTGACTTTTGTCGTAAGATCTGCTTACGATGTGTTACCGTCTGGCGTCAACATGGTAAAGTGGCATGCGGCTACCGGCCCGACATGCCCACCGTGCAGAGCTAAGCAGACGTTCGAGCACGTATTTTCCGCGTGCAGAAAAGCACTAGGTCAGGGTAGATACACCATAATAAAGTCCTAAAAGAGTTAGCGTAGATTGTGAACCAAGTGAGGATGAGGGCCAACTCGAGGCCAAGTCCTACCGTTACCCCCATGCGCTTCCTTAAGTCTGGGCAGATTTATAAATAAAATTCAACAAGGTCGCTTACGCTCCATCAGTGCTTGACTGTGCCAGGGACTGGCTACTAGATGTCGACTTGCCTGGTCACGAGAGGTACCCATAGATAGCTTGGACGACCAGCCTGCGACCCGACTTAGTCTTAAACTCTGCGGAGAAACGCCAGCTCATCCTGATTGAGCTGAACGTGCCGTATGAGTCGCAAATGGATGAAAATCACACGTATAAGCTCGAGAAGTACAGTGATTTCGCGGCTGGTCTGAGGAGAGACGAAACGTAAGCTGTAAAAAAGCTCGCTGTCGACGTAGGCGCAAGAAGTCTTATCTCCACTTCCATGTACGATCTGCTAAAGCAGCTGGTCTTGCGATCACTAAAACAACTGGGCCAAGCTGCTGAAAGAGCTTCGAGCTGCCTCTGGACGCAACGTTATGGGGGACAGGCCTCGGTAGACTGGTGCGGGTTTCTAGTCGAAAGAAAAGTGTTATCCTTTAAGTCACCGTGTCCGAAATGTTTGACATTTTTCCTCTGCACATTTCAAAGTTTAACATGTGTACGATAAACCAACCGTAAGCTTGTCACTTAGTCGTTAAGGTAGTTGACTGGTCAAATAGGCTACCGCAACGACTGTCCATATATATAACTTCAAATTTCACAGTACTCCTTGCAAAGTCACCATTTTCGTCTTGTCCCTGCCCGGTCAAGTGCACCAGGAAAAGATCGAGGCCTGGCAGTCATGACCCTGGTTGGTCCACCCTCTGAAGTTGTCTAGGAGCTCGTAGGCCAAAACAGTTGTTGACGATTGATCTTTTACTGATGATCGGTAGACTCCTGCTGTACATGCTTTCCTGTGGAGTTCTTGTTATGATTGTACAGCAATAGTCTTTGTGTGTTTATCAAACGCTACCTATTCTAATATCAACTTTATGAAGCGCAGAAATACCGTAACATTTTCACTAATGAATCATTTTATATTAACATTCTTTTATTTAGGTACTTCTTGTCAGAAAATAAAGTTCCAAAACCCCAGAATAATAACACCCTGTGTAACCGGAGCACGGGCAGACATGGACAGATACACGTTCTCGGCAACAGCTCAGGGAAACATAACCAGCCTCCTGGATACCGACTGGAGTCCTTACATTTTACTGATGTCGTTAAGACCCGGCGCCAACATTGCAGACACCGTAAGTTGTTACCAGTCAGAGTTAATTTGTCGGCTGACCTTTCTCAACAAACATTTATCAGCTGCTTTTATGCCTACATTTCACATGCACATCATATATTTATATTCGTAGATTTTCTCAACAAATGTGTATAAACTATTAAATTCTTAAATTGTTCTAAACAGTTTTTATTTAAGCTATTCAAATCCTTATGTTTTCTCAACTGATGGTTCTACGCTTTTTAAGTTCGTAGATTCTTTAAACAAATCTGTTGAAATAACATATAATCTCCAATATTTTGAAAGGATTAGCAGTAGATGATTCAGAAAAACACCCATTTGACGGCCTAAAGTCAATGTTTTAAACCCACAAGCGATGTTTTATTTTATTTTTGTGGCTTTTTTTCCTTTTAAATTGATCTTAACATCCAGGTTGTTCTACCTAAAATGGATGCTAGGTGAAGTTTAGAAAAGTAAACGCGGCTGGCGTTATTAACGGCAAGAAACCGAACCAGACATCGAGCGGTATTATCCTACCCTTTAACGTTAAACAGTAAATTAACCTTCCCACGAGAGTGACAGAAACCTCTTCATCTGTATTCGATCAAATTTCTGTATCTTTCCCATCAAAAATAATTTAATGTACTGTTCTTGTTGGTGCAGTCAACGACCACTATCCTGTATGTGTTACTTAGTCAAAAAGGGATTTCGTGCTCTCAGAAATTAGCATTTCACTATTAAGTTTTCACATTTTGAAACTGTTAATTTATGTTTATTTTTACCTGACTTGTAGAATTCACAGCTCGATCATGGTTATCAACTGCCTAAAACTGACGACGCTATAGCCTACTGGACTAACACAATGTACAGATTTTTTATAAACACGAAAACATCAGAGTAAAAAATGAAACCCAAGCCTTACAGATCATAAGCGAAGTTGTGAAAATCACGAGAAAACGAGATACAGAACACAGAAAAGATTTTATTGCCTGTATCAGTGACATCAGTGGTAGCTGTAGGTGTCTCTGTGGTATCAGTGTATCAGTGTGTAGCAGTGTAGCTGTAGGTGTCTCTGTGTGTGTATCAGTGACATCAGTGGTAGCTGTAGTTGTATCAGTGACATCAGTGTAGTAGCTGTAGTGTATCTGTGTGACATCAGTGTGTAGCTGTAGTCAGTGTATCAGTGGTTGTATCAGTGACATCAGTGGTCGCTGTAGTTGTATCAGTTACATCAGTGGTAGCTGTAGTTGTATCAGTGACATCAGTGGTAGCTGTAGTGTCTCTGTAGTTGTATCAGTGACATCAGTGGTAGCTGTAGTTGTCTCTGTATCAGTGACATCAGTTGTATAGTTCTCTATCAGTGACATCAGTGGTAGCTGTAGTTGTATCAGTGTGACATCAGTGGTCGCTGTTTGTATCAGTGACATCAGTGGTAGCTGTAGTTGTATCAGTGACATCAGTGGTAGCTGTAGGTGTCTCTATGGTTGTATCAGTGACATCAGTGGTAGCTGTAGTTGTATCAGTGACATCAGTGGTAGCTGTAGTGTCTCTGTGTTGTATCAGTGACATCAGTGGTAGCTGTAGTGTATCTGTAGTGTATCAGTGATCAGTGACATCAGTGGTAGCTGTAGTTGTATCAGTGTATCAGTGGTAGCTGTCAGTGTAGCTGTAGTTGTATCAGTGACATCAGTGGTAGCTGTAGTTGTATCAGTGACATCAGTGTAGCTGTAGTGTCTCTGTGGTTGTATCAGTGACATCAGTGGTAGCTGTAGTTGTATCAGTGACATCAGTGGTAGCAGTGGTAGCTGTTGTATCAGTGTCAGTGACATCAGTGTGTGTCTCTGTAGTTGTATCAGTGACATCAGTGGTAGCTGTAGTTGTCTCTGTGTAGTGTATCAGTATCAGTGACATCAGTGTGTAGCTGTAGTGTCTCTGTGTGTATCAGTGACATCAGTGCTGTCAGTGACATCAGTGTAGCTGTAGTTGTATCAGTGACATCAGTGGTAGCTGTAGTCAGTGTCTGTAGTTGTATCAGTGACATCAGTGGTAGTAGTGTAGTTGTCATCAGTGGTACAGTGGTATCTGTGTGTCTCTGTAGTTTGTATCAGTGACATCAGTGGTAGCTGTAGGTGTCTCTGTGGTTGTATCAGTGACATCAGTGGTAGCTGTAGTAGTATCAGTAGTGTATCAGCTGTCAGTGGTAGCTGTAGTTGTATCAGTGACATCAGTGCTAGCTGTAGTTGTATCAGTTGTATCAGTGACATCAGTGGTAGCTGTAGTTGAATCAGTGACATCAGTGGTAGCTGTAGTTGTATCAGTGACATCAGTGGTAGCTGTAGTTGTATCAGTGACATCAGTGGTAGCTGTAGTTGTATCAGTGACATCAGTCAGCTGTAGTGTATCTGTAGTGACATCAGTGACATCAGTGGTAGTTGTATCAGTGACATCAGTGGTAGCTGTAGTGTCTGTGGTTGTATCAGTGTAGCTGTCAGTGGTGTAGTGTAGTGTGTTGTATCAGTGACATCAGTGGTAGCTGTAGTTGTATCAGTGACATCAGTGGTAGCTGTAGTTGTATCAGTGACATCAGTGGTAGCTGTAGGTGTCTCTGTAGTTGTATCAGTGACATCAGTGGTAGCTGTAGTTGTATCAGTGACATCAGTGGTAGTAGTAGTAGTTGTATCTGTAGTCAGTGTCAGTGTAGTTGTATCAGTGACATCAGTAGTGTAGTGTAGTAGTTGTATCAGTGACATCAGTGGTAGTGTGTATCAGTGACATCAGTGGTAGCTGTAGTAGTTGTATCAGTGACATCAGTGGTAGTGGTAGTGTGTCTGTAGTTGTATCAGTGACATCAGTGGTAGCTGTAGTTGTATCTAGTGACATCAGTCAGTAGCTGTAGCTGTCTCTTTAGTTTGTATCAGTGACATCAGTGGTAGCTGTAGGTGTCTCTATAGTTGTATCAGTGACATCAGTGGTAGCTGTAGTTGTATCAGTGACATCAGTGTAGCTGTAGTTATCTCTGTAGTTGTGTCAGTTACATCAGTGGTAGCTGTTGTTGTCTCTGTGTTGTGTATCAGTGACAGCTGTAGTGTCTCTGTAGTTGTATCAGTTGTCAGTGTGTATCAGTGTGTATCAGTGACATCAGTGGTAGCTGTAGTATCTCTGTGTTGTATCAGTGACATCAGTGTAGTGTAGGTGTCTGTAGTTGTATCAGTGACATCAGTGGTAGTAGTAGTCTCTGTAGTTGTATCAGTGACATCAGTGGTAGCTGTAGTGTAGTGTGTTGTATCAGTGACATCAGTGGTAGCTGTAGTGTCTCTGTGTAGTTGTATCAGTGACATCAGTGGTAGCTGTAGTTGTATGTCTCTGTCAGTGTAGCAGTGTCAGTGTGTAGGTGTCTCTGTAGTTGTATCAGTGACATCAGTGGTAGCTGTAGTGTCTCTGTGTGTGTTGTCAGTGACATCAGTGGTAGCTGTAGCTGTAGTTGTCAGTGACATCAGTGACATCAGTGGTATAAGTGTTGTGTCTATGGGTGTTGTATCTGTGTGAGTGTTGTGTCTCTGGATGTTGTATCTGTGTGAGTGTAGTGTCTCTGGGTGTTGTATCTGTGTGAGTGTAGTGTCTCTGGGTGTTGTATCTGTGTGAGTGTTGTGTCTCTGGGTGTTGTATCTGTGTTTCTGTAAGTGGTGTCTTGTATATGTTTGTGTTATCTATATTTGTTTAAAAAATGTAGTTTGTCTATGTGTATTTTATATATGTGTGTGTGTGTTTGTGTGTGTGTGTGTGTTTGTGTGTGTGTGTGTGTTTGTGTGTGTGTGTGTGTGTGTGTGTGTGTGAATATTGTGACTCTCTGAGTGTTGTCCTTGTGAGTGATGGGTCTGTCTATTCTTATTTATGAAAATACTTTTTAGTGTGTGTTTACCTAGTGTGTATTTTGTGTGTGTTTACCTAGTGTGTATTTTGTGTGTGTTTACCTAGTGTGTATTTTGTGTGTGTTTACCTAGTGTGTATGTTGTGTGTGTTTACCTAGTGTGTATTTTGTGTGTGTTTACCTAGTGTGTATTTTGTGTGTGTTTACCTAGTGTGTATTTTGTGTGTGTTTACCTAGTGTGTATGTTGTGTGTGTTTACCTAGTGTGTATTTTGTGTGTGTTTACCTAGTGTGTATGTTGTGTGTGTTTACATAGTGTGTATTTTGTGTGTGTTTACCTAGTGTGTATGTTGTGTGTGTTTACCTAGTGTGTATTTTGTGTGTGTTTACCTAGTGTGTATGTTGTGTGTGTTTACCTAGTGTGTATGTTGTGTGTGTTTACCTAGTGTGTATGTTGTGTGTGTTTACCTAGTGTGTATGTTGTGTGTGTTTACCTAGTGTGTATGTCGTGTATGTATGTGTTTACCTAGTGTGCATGTCATATGTCTGTTATTTTGTATGAATCTGTGAGTGTGTGTTACCCGTATATATATGTGAAGTATACCTTTGTAATTGTTGCGTCCTTCAATGTGGGTTTGGCTCTATGTTGTGTCTGTTGGTGTTGTATCTGTGTGAGTGCCGTTTCTTTGTGTCTGTGTGCTGTGTTCGAGTCTGTATATATATATATATATATATATATATATATATATATATATATATATATATATATATATATATATATAGATATATATATAGATATATATATACATTGTATGTGTGAGTGTGCGTGTTTGTGTATTTTGCGTCTATGCATTTTTGTGTCTCTGTGTGTTTTGTGACTGTATGTGTGTGTGATGTGTCTATGGGAGTGTGTGTTTGCCTTTGTGACTGTAGCTTTTGTTAGTGCTGTGTCTGTATGAATGTTGTTTCTGTGTGAATGTTGTGTTTGTCTGAATGTTGTGTATGTATAAATGTTGTGTCTGTGTGAGTGTTGTGTTCTGTGAATGTTGCTTATGTTTGAATGTTGTGTAAGTGGGAATGTTATGTATGTGTGAATGTTGTGTCTGTGTGAATGTTGTGTATGTGTGAGTGTTGTGTATATGTGAATGTTTTGTATGTGTAAATGTTGTGTATATGTGAGTGTTGTGTGTTTATGGTGTCGGGTGGGGGGGGGGGGGTGTGTGTATGATATACTAACTTGTGCTGAGACAAATATAATCCGCTGACAGCTGTGTTCGGTAGAATTCTCTAGTACGACATGTTCTGGAAGCCCAGCTGACTGCATCACATGTACCCACAATGCCAGTGGAATCAACATGGTGGTCAACCTACAGCTGACCTCGGCACACAATGGAAGATTACTCCGCATGGAATGGTATCAACGTCCGGGGAGAACCGTGTATTCGGACAAAAACTATACATTGCCGAATATTTTCGGTGAGTGTGTCTCTCGAACCTGTTCCTGTTCGAATACATTTGAGGGGCTGTCCATTTGTTTTCAGCAATGTTGCTGATATTGTTAGCTCTTTGTCACAAATTGCTTCTTGTGGCCCTTCCAAGGCCGGAAAACTATCCGGTCGGAACATTAGACTGCTGGTTAGTTCGTGATCGTGGGGTGTCCTAACATAACTGTACGTTGATTGGGGGGGGGGGGGGGGGGGCGGTCTCTGGTATGTGCTTCTGTCTGGTTCTCATCCGTGGACAGCAGTTCTGGAGGCAAACATTAAACAACCAACCAAAGCTGTATCGCGACAACATCACTACCCACACAAGGTTGCCGCTTCACCCGCACAAGGTTGTCGGTTCACCCACACAAGATTGCCGGTACACCAAACAAGGTTGCCGGTTCACCCACACAAGATTGCCGGTTCCCCCACACAAGGTTGCTGGTTCACCCAAACAAGGTTGCCGGTTCACCCAAACAAGGTTGCCGGTTCACCCACACAAGGTTGCTGGTTCCCCCAAACAAGGTTGCCGGTTCCCCCACACAAGGTTGCCGGTTCCCCCACACAAGGTTGCCGGTTCCCCCACACAAGGTTGCTGGTTCCCCCACACAAGGTTGCTGGTTCCCCCACCCAAGGTTGCCGGTTCCCCCACACAAGGTTGCCGGTTCCCCCACACAAGGTTGCCGGTTCCCCCACACAAGGTTGCCGGTTCACCCACACAATGTTGCCGGTTCCACCACACAAGGTTGCCGGTTCCCCCACACAAGGTTGCTGGTTTCCCCACACAAGGTTGCCGGTTCCCCCACCCAAGGTTGCCGGTTCCCCCACACAAGGTTGCCGGTTCCCCCACCCAAGGTTGCCGGTTCCCCCACACAAGGTTGCCGGTTCCCCCACACAAGGTTGCCGGTTCCCCCACACAAGGTTGCCGGTTCCCCCACACAAGGTTGCCGGTTCACCCACACAATGTTGCCGGTTCCACCACACAAGGTTGCCGGTTCCCCCACACAAGGTTGCTGGTTTCCCCACACAAGGTTGCCGGTTCCCCCACCCAAGGTTGCCGGTTCCCCCACACAAGGTTGCCGGTTCCCCCACCCAAGGTTGCCGGTTCCCCCACACAAGGTTGGTGGTTCCCCCACACAAGGTTGCAGGTTTCCCCACACAAGGTTGCCGGTTCCCCACACAAGGTTGCTGGTTCCCCCACCCAAGGTTGCCGGTTCTCCCACCCAAGGTTGCCGGTTCACCCACCCAAGGTAGCTGGTTCACCCGCACAAGGTTGCCGGTTTACCCGCACGGCGTAACCGTTACGGGTAAAGTATTCTCAGAGGTTAAAATGGGTATTTTGGATTTGCGCTATAGCTTGCCTTTCCGACCGAGATTTTGTACACTCGGGATGCCAAACCTTCAGGTAGTTAGCTGCAGTGGAAACAACAGAAGCAATGACAGAAGGTGAAAAAAGGCTTGGCCAGTCAATGTACTAAGCATTCTAAAATCCCTCTAGGAAAATAGACCGCTTGGCACTTCCTTATTGGCTTGGGCCAGATGGGCCAATGGCCGTCGAAAAACTGAACAGTGTAGAGACCGACCTAGAAGGAGCCACATGGGAACATGATCACAGTGTGAATGACAATATCATGTATGTTTGATCAATACTTTTAATATCGTATTCTAATTATAATTTGATCGTTTAAGGAAGCAATCTTTGAGAACATGTAAACAATGTTTACAGTATGAGGTATGTTTTATCGATATATAAATATATATATATATATTTATATATATATTCATAATATTTAATCTTTTCTTCTAATTATAATTTGATTTTTCATTGTCAGATGTCAGTGTTGCCGCCTTGACATTAATCATTAGCGGCGTCACACAAGTGACTAGACACAAACTCTGTGAGTTTGCCATAACCGTCAACAAAGGAAACCTCTTCGAGCTATGCTGCTCCAGTAGCATCAGACCCTGCTATGCTCAGATCACGTTCCGTGGTCTCGTGGTCGCTAAGGACGCGTCTCCGTGCGTTAACTACAAGCCGTCTGCTAACACCACAGGGATTCTGAAAGTATCGCACTCGATGTGCTCAAAGACGAGCTATACGAAGAGTTCCGTGTGTTCCGTCAGAAGAGGTAAACTGTAGACGTTGCTCAGTGAGTGTTTGATGTTCAGCGTGTCCTGCTTTGTGCATCAAATGGTTGTGGGTTTTCTTTCGAATGTTTGTTTCTCAGAACATCTGAGCAAATATGGACATAGATAGGTTGGCAGGCAGGCAGGCAGAAAATCTAGCAGACAGACAGACAGAGCGATAGAACGAACGAACGAAACTTTATTTTCAAAGAGTCACAAATGAGGCACGCAGGCCTGTCTTACATTAGGCCCTTCCAAACTCCAATCTTTCACACAGCAGTTGTATTTCATCAAAAAAGCATGTTATGTACATATTTTAATAAGGATATTATGAATATCAAGTCAAAACAAAAGCATGGGTGGTAAAATGCATTCTCACTCTGGCGCCTGAACACACACACCCACATACACACGCAAACCCATTCACTCACACACACACACACATAGGCACCCAATACACACATACATACACATCCAAATGCATACAAACATGCACACACACATACGTACATGCGAATACACACATACACACACACAGTCACCCACACAGACAAACTCTCACAAACGCACACTCTAAGACACACACGCATGCAACCCAGACACATACAGACACATACAACTATACAAACACACAGGCACACATATACACACACACACACGTAGCCGCACAAAAAGGCACCTACAAACACACACACCGACCACACAGACATAATTCTACACACACATCGCAACCCCAGGCACACACATATACACACGCGGGCAGAGAGATACATATACATATACACATACACAAAGACACACACAGTCACACACGCAAACACATACATATATAATTGACACACCCATAGAGACACACACAGATACTCACAAAGCCATACACACAGACATTCACAGCCACAGAGAGACACAGATACACACGCAGCCACACACACAGACATACAATGGCATACACATACACACATACATACAAACACATCTACAGACGCACAAATACTCAAACACACACACACACGCAGACGCACACACACACACATAGTCACACGTATACATTATCAAACAGCTACAGACACACATGCAGAGACACCTACAGACACATACGTAGATACAAACAATCAGACAGACACACACTGTCACACACACAGAGACAAACACGCAGCCACACTCACACATATACACATACAAACAGAGACATAGACACACACATACACAGAAACACACGCAGCCACATATACAGATACACATTAAAAAAAAAAACACACATACACACGCACCCACAGAAACACAGACACAAACACTGACACGCACACTGACACGCACACTGACACGCACACTGACACGCACACTGACACACTTAGAGACACACACATATGCACATAAAAACACGCAAATAGACCCACCAACACAGAGAGACAGACACAGACAAGCACACAGGCACGCGCACACAGATACACGCACACACACAGAGGCATACACTTACACACACACAGACCCACACAAACGTATTCACAAACTTATACTGTTACCCATATATACAGTCATAAGTACACATAATCATACACACACACACGCCTACACATGCATGCATGTCACACATATACGCAAACATACATATCATACACACTGTAAGTGATTATGAACTAGTCATGCAATATAGAAAGATAGAAAGAGAAACAGACAGACAGACAAACAGACGACGGACGGACGGACGGATGGATGGATGGATGGTTGGATGGATGGATGGATGGATAGATAGATAGATAGATAGATAGATAGATAGATAGATAGATAGATAGATAGATAGATAGATAGATAGATAGATAGATAGATAGATAGATAGATAGATAGATAGATAGATAGATAGATAGATAGATAGATAGATAGATAGATAGATAGATAGATAGATAGATAGATAGATAGATAGATAGATAGATAGATAGATAGATAGATAGATAGATAGGTAGACAGACAGACAGACAGACAGACAGACAGACAGACAGACAGACAGACAGACAGACAGACAGACAGACAGACAGACAGACAGACAGACAGACAGACAGACAGACAGACAGACAGACAGACAGACAGACAGACAGACAGACAGACAGACAGACAGACAGACAGACAGACAGACAGACAGACAGACAGACAGACAGACAGACAGACAGACAGACAGACAGACAGACAGACAGATAGATAGATAGATAGATAGATAGATAGATAGATAGATAGATAGATAGATAGATAGATAGATAGATAGATAGATAGATAGATAGATAGATAGATAGATAGATAGATAGATAGATAGATAGATAGATAGATAGATAGAATGATGGATAGATAGATGGATGGATGGGTGGATGGATGAATGGATAGATTAATGGATGGTTGTATGGATGAATGGATAAAGGAAGAATGGAAAAGAAAGAATAGATAGAAGGGTGGATAATATAAGAAAGGAATAATGGATGTACAAAAACGGTTTAAAGTGGTCCACAAATTAGGCCAACATACCCAATTTATATTAGGCCCCATCAGATACTCATCCCATTATCTGTATTTCATCATTAGGGTACTTAGATTCATTTAGTACACACAACATGAATATAATATGGAAACACGAAGCATGAACGCAGAACGCATATACTCATAGATATATATAAAATTCCAGCCTTATCTTCCTAACACATAAAATACTGTGTATGCCCACATTTGCTCCCATGTTTGCTCGGGCATCCGTCAGAGATATTGCTACAGTGTTGACATGACGTCGTCAGTCATGGTAGCCCGGATGATACTACACTGTCGACAAGAGGTTGTCAGTCATGGTAGCCCAGATGTTGCCACACTGTTGACAAGACGTCGTCAGTCACGGTAGCCTGGATGCTGCTACACTGTTGACAAGACGCTGTCAGTCATGGTAGCCTGAATGTTGCTACACTGTTGAGAAGACGCTGTCAGTCATGGTAGCCTAAATGTTGCTAAACTGTTGACAAAACGCTGTCAGTCATGGTAGCCTGAATGTTGCTACACTGTTGACAAGACGCTGTCAGTCATGGTAGCCTGGATCCTGCTACACTGTTGACAAGACTTTGTCAGTCATTTTAGCCAGGAATGTTGCTACACTGTTGACAAGACGTTGTCAGTAATTGTAGCCAGGGATGTTGCTACACTGTTTACAAGACGTTGTCAGTCATGGTAGCCTGGATGTTGCTACACTTTTGACAAGACGCTGTCAGTCATGGTAGCCTGGGTGTTGCTACACTGTTGACAAGTCGCTGTCAGTCATGGTAGCCTGGGTGTTGCTACACTGTTGACAAGACGCTGTTAGTCATGGTAGCCTGGATGTTGCTACACTGTTGAGAAGACGCTGTCAGTCATGGTATCCTTTATGTTGCTACACTGTTGACAAGACGCTGTCAGTCATGGTAGCCTGTATATTGCTACACTGTTGAGAAGACGCTGTCAGTCATTGTAGCCTGGATGTTGCTACACTGTTGACAAGAAGTTGTCAGTCATTGTAGCCTGGACGTTGCTACACTGTTGACAAGACGTTGTCAGTCATGGTAGCCTGGATGTTGCTACACTGTTGACAAGACGCTGTCAGCCTTGGTAGCCTGTATATTGCTACACTGTTGAGAAGACGCTGTCAGTCATTGTAGCCTGGATGTTGCTACACTGTTGACAAGACGTTGTCAGTCATGGTAGCCTGGATGTTGCTACACTGTTGACAAGACGCTGTCAGTCATGGTAGTCTGTATATTGCTACACTGTTGAGAAGACGCTGTCAGTCATGGTAGCCTGGATGTTGCTACACTGTTGACAAGACGTTGTCAGTAATTGTAGACAGGGATGTTGCTACACTGTTTACAAGACGTTGTCAGTCATGGTAGCCAGGAATGTTGCTACACTGTTGACAAGACGCAGTCAGCCACTGTAGCCTGGATGTGGTTACACTGTTGACATAACGTTGTCAGTCATGGTAGGCTTGATGTAGTTACACTGTTGACAAGAAGCTGTCAGTCATGGTAGCCTGGATGTTGCTACACTTTTGACAAGACGCTGTCAGTCATGGTAGCCTGGGTGTTGCTTCACTGTTGACAAGACGCTGTCAGTCATGGTAGCCTGGGTGTTGCTACACTGTTGAGAAGACGCTGTTAGTCATGGTAGCCTGTATGTTG
>CAJHNH020000802.1:265000-267500 GCA_905116865.2 Candidula unifasciata | reverse complement strand
CTGGAGATTCAAGCTGGTTGTTTCATGGTGTCTGACGGTGTTACTGTAGTAAGCTGACTGGAGATTCAAGCTGGTTGTTCCATGGTGTTTGACGGTGTTACTTTACTGTAGTACGCTGACTGGAGATTCAAGCTGGTTGTTTCATGGTGTTTGACGGTGTTACTGTAGTAAGCTGGCTGGAGATTCAAGCTGGTTGTTTCATGGTGTTTGACGGTGTTACTGTAATGCGTTGCTATGGAGATACCGTGCAGGATGCCAGGCCATAAATAATGCAGTCTGCTGTTTATGTCTTTTTATGTTTAAATACCTGTATGTACACTAAACATAATTTAATGATTTTGTGTATGCGAGATTCAAACATTGGTTCAATCATGTTTGTTTTATTTGATACATAGATGAAGTCACAACTACAAGCAGCAGCACTCTGATCACTCACACAGGTCAGTTACGTTGCTTGATATCTGGCGTTTTTCCCCCGGCAAATCTAGCAAAATATATTAACATATAATCACGTAATCCAATCTTTAAGACATAATGAAACTGTACACTGGGATAATAAGATCTTCTTAAACTCTTGAGGATCACATTTATGTCAAATGTCCAGACAGCGATGAAAAATGCAAAATGTTTAACGGTGAAGTGAGCGATCACTACTCAATGCTTTGCGCTAAAACGGGAGCAAAAATTCTCTGACGTTAACATAACAGCATAACATTTTTTGGGGTTATTAAAATCATAGTCAAAATGTATATTTACAAGATTTGCTCATTTCACACATAAGGCATGTTTTATCAACATCCTGACAAACATTGTGGTCTATAATATTGGCCGAAGACCATCATTGGTTGTTTGATAAATTTGTGCCAGTGGAGGTCGGCTAAATTGTCAGATTACTGACCAGTGAGAATTAACAACACAGCATTCTAGACAGATCCATAGGCGCTCAGATTTCCTCCTTTAAAGCTTCATATTAGTTAAGTAACTGATGGTATAATACTAATTTATAGCTACTCCAGTCTACATTGCCATGTCCATCAGCATGTATAGGAACTCTCAGTGGCATACTTTGCGGAAAGTGCAGCGTAAAGTGCTGATATCATCGCTTCTGCCCAGTACCGGGCCGGTCATTTCAAGCGCAGTGTCTGCACAAGGATATGCACACTTGTTGCCGCGAACTCCTGCGAAACCCAGCACAAGGATAAAGGCTGAGCCAGCGATTCAAGCAAAACTGAGTGGTGCAATCCATTCTTTTCTCATCAAACCAGCCTACATTTTCTTTAGCGTATTAACTGAGTACGCACATGTTTGTATGTAAACTCTTGAGTACCCAACTGTGGTAATGCCCAACTTACAGCCACAGTTTCACATGTTTGTATGTAAACTCTTGAGTACCCAACTGTGGTAATGCCCAACTTACAGCCACAGTTTCACATGTGAGGCTTTTAGCTGTCTACTGTGACGGGGATGTGCTCTCTAAAGCTTCTGTCAAGTGTGGTGGTGTGGACTTTCATGTTAATGTTTAGAGCTGCAGGCGTGGGTATACATTCAGCTGCCAGACGGACGCCAGTAAGGTGGGAACAAACTTGTTGGATGGCACGGACGCCAGTAAGGTGGGAACAAACTTGTTGGATGGCACGGACGCCAGTAAGGTGGGAACAAACATGTTGGATGGCACGGACGCCAGTAAGGTGGGAACAAACATGTTGGATGGCACGGACGCCAGTAAGGTGGGAACAAACATGTTGGATGGCACGGACGCCAGTAAGGTGGGAACAAACATGTTGGATGGCACGGACGCCAGTAAGGTGGGAACAAACATGTTGGATGGCACGGACGCCAGTAAGGTGGGAACAAACATGTTGGATGGCACGGACGCCAGTAAGGTGGGAACAAACATGTTGGATGGCACGGACGCCAGTAAGGTGGGAACAAACATGTTGGATGGCACGGACGCCAGTAAGGTGGGAACAAACATGTTGGATGGCACGGAAGCCAGTAAGGTGGGAACAAACATGTTGGATGGCACGGACGCCAGTAAGGTGGGAACAAACTTGTTATATGGCACGGACGCCAGTAAGGTGGGAACAAACATGTTGGATGGCACGGAAGCCAGTAAGGTGGGAACAAACATGTTGGATGGCACAGACACCAGTAAGGTGGGAACAAACTTGTTGGATGGCACGGAAGCCAGTAAGGTGGGAACAAACTTGTTGGACGGCACGGACGCCAGTAAGGTGGGAACAAACTTGTTGGATGGCACGGACGCCAGTAAGGTGGGAACAAACATGTTGGATGGCACTGAAGCCAGTAAGGTGGGAACAAACTTGTTGGACGGCACGGAAGCCAGTAAGGTGGGAACAAACATGTTGGATGGCACGGAAGCCAGTAAGGTGGGAACATACTTGCTGGATGGCACTGAAGCCAGTAAGGTGGGAACAAACTTGTTGGATGGCACGGACGCCAGTAAGGTGGGAACAAACATGTTGGATGGCACTGAAGC
>CAJHNH020000802.1:152500-257500 GCA_905116865.2 Candidula unifasciata | reverse complement strand
AGTCGTCATAAAACTAGATGACACAAAGTATGGCAGACAACATCATTTGCTGAGCACACAAGTATTTAGTCTTCAGTCAAGGCTTCTCATTTTAACGAACATGCCGTGACGTAGATTTGGCAACCGCTCGTTGTCATGGATTCAACACTACAGCCATCCACTTGCTTTCGCGACGACAAAACAACAACAACAACAACAACAACTGCCGTTCTCTCATATACCCTTCCAACCCTTTGTTCACTCTGCACGGAGTGACTTTCGTTTATTTGGTGTAGCCCATTTTCTCACTGGCCTGTCACTCATACGGGGGGTTCCTGGGAATCCCCTCGTTACAGACACTTTAATATGGTGAGTATTCGAAGTCCATATTGTATCATTGACAGGATCATATGATTGAATATCGTGTACTGCATTCTTTGTTCCATGTCCATTGCTGCCATAACGGTGAGAGCAATTAGTTCCCTTTGGCATATCGCCGCAACTGACTGGGCTGACTTTCTACCCACCAGGACATCACACAAGCGATAAACACCCGATGATGCAATGTGCCACCATGTGGGTGAGGATCACCGTGGAGACGTCCCAGAAACCGCGTTTAGCCTTTAGGCCATATTTATGGCCAGGCTATTTTGCGGCCTCTGGCAAAAGCCAGAGTAGGGCTTCAAATAACGAATCATTTCATCCTAACCAGGACGAGAAGTTTTTTTTTTTTTTAATAGTTAACAACTGTCTTCACGATGGTCTGTGAGAACTGAGAGGATTTAAATGGTCACCTTGATGAATTCGTTCGGAAAGGTGCTGGAAAAGATCGTTGCACTAAACAAGTACACATTTGTGGAAAAGGTGTAGCTATCTTGCGGTGCAATATTCTCTTTGGTGCCCTGCAAATGAATCTAATTCTGTCTTGAATTCCAGGCCCAGGATGAAGAAAACTCACCTTGTCATTCATGCTTCCTTAGTTCGCTGGACCTCTCATAAGTTGTGGGGGAAAGTCCCGTTTTCCTTATTGTGAACGGTGCAATAATTGCCTCTGTTTCCGTCCTATTCATCCGCCCTCGTTTGCGTGATTATTTTCGCCTTCTTTTACTCGCGCAACATTTCGGGAGTATGGAAACAGCGATATGTGTATTTTTCATACGCTCCTTGTAACTGCTTTTTTCTCTCTCGGGGTTGGGGTGGGGTGGGGGAGGGGGGGGGGGAACACAACGAACGTAAAAATACAAAACTATCCCATTTTTGATAGCTAAGAATAGTTGCACCTGCGGCGCTTTTCCCTGCAGTATTTCTTACTTGAAAGGCGCCGGCAGAGCCTGAAATAGACTCACAACAAAACAAACTCCCACAAATATTACAGACGCCGAGCGAACACCAAGCCAAGCCATATCATAACACTCCCGCCACATTAGAGAGGTCCAAGGACCTAAAGAGGCACGAATGGCATGGCAAGTTACTTTAATCCTGGGCCGGAAAACGTGAACAGGTCCCTTGTCTGTCCTAAAGTATTCCTCTCTTCTGCTGTCCTGTGGTACAGTCCTCTCTTCTTTTGTCTATCCTTCAATACAGTACTTCGTTCCGTTGTCTGTCTTACAGTCCAGTCCTTTCCTAGGTTGTGTGTCCGGCAGTACAGTCACCTCTTTGGTTGTCTGTCATATAATACAATATGTTCTTCTCTAGGCTATCTAATGTTGCTACTGACTGACGTTCAGCTCCACAGGACAGCACAGCAAGAATGTAATCTTTGTCAGCAAGAAACAAACGCCGGCGACACAAAGTGCTACAAAGTGCATCACCCCGAGACAGGTTTCATACATCCTGTTCAACACATAGCTTGGGTTATATTTGGCTGCCAGCCGTGGGGTTTTACAAAAACGCCTCCAACAATGAGACGCATTTGATTTCTTTCATGTGTTGCTGGTGACACGGTAATTGTTAGCACTGATATGTTTCCATGACTCTTCTAGTCATACATTTACCTTCATACACGTCTAGAATTCTTCAGTACACTGTTTACCTATCATAAAACCACCAACATGTCTTTAGCTTGAGACGGACACATTTTTTGTAACGGAATCATCAAACATTGGTGGGCGATTTACTGAAAAACAACTTGTGTATTTCTCTTCACCAGGATTATCTGAGGGAGACACGACCAACAGTGTGGAGATAGTCATTTGGGTTGCTATGTTTATCACTGTCATTCTGGTGTTTATTGCTACAGTCGTGCTGTGTATGCTTCAAAGAAAAAAGCCACCTAAGAGAAAGTCGACTGCCAAAGGTAAAAGCATCCTAAAGTGTGTTTCCTGTCTGCTCCGGGGTGGGTCAACTGTTGTCTGTCTGTACGTGGGACGTGTAGTTAGAATGCAGCCTGCTTACACAGGCTCAAACTACTGGTGCTGGGAGTTATCTCCCTCTCGGCAGACTGGGACAATAATATTTACAGCAACATCACTGAGGGCGCAATATGGACACATCCCGCTAATGAACATGTCAACTTAGTGAGTGAGTGAGTGAGTGAGTGAGTGACGTTCACTCCTACCAGGATGTCGCTACTAGCTACCATCACCCGGTGACACAAAGTGCCCCCATTCATGTTTTCATTATTTTGCAGTGTGTCTGTCGTGTTTTGTTTAGTATTTGATCACCAGGACTGAATGCTTGTTGTTTATGTTTTCATGATTCACGAGACTAGACAGTTAACAAAATACTTGTGTAAGTGCTGCAGTGAGTACGCAACAGCTGGTTTCTGTTTCCAACAAACAAGCACTTACTGGGTGTTGTTTGCTGGGAGGAGAGCGAAGTGACTAGTATGCTATATCCACTTTGCTTTTCAACAGTACCAGGCGTCAAGGCGTGATCGCCTACCCCATTTTTTATGACACTGGATGATGATGAAGATGATCGCAGAGACGAGTGCAAAAGGTCCACACGGTTGAATTGAGAGACAGGCTTTCTTGAGATTAACGGCTAGCAGCGATTGTGAGACGGAGGTGTGACTGGCAGGTAAAGAACCCGAAGGTTGGCCATAACGTGAGATCCACGTGCAACCACGGTTGGGAAGAGACCCGAAGTAGTTGAATAGTCAGCCCCCTTAGTCTGTAAGAGTGTGATTTGAGTAGCAATCATGTGAATTATTTTATTCTGGTGCAAGCTTAGATTTTTCAGAAGAACTTGGTGTATAATTCGGAATGCTCCAGTTGAGTTTTTTTAATAGGGGCAAGGCGAGGAGAGCCCAACCCTTATATTCCTATTACAAGGACTGATCGTTACTTTTCGGATTCTGACTTGCAGGAAATTTGGTGTGCCGGGGGCAGGGAGACTTGGTGTGCCGGGGGCAGGGAGACTTGGTGTGCCGGGGGCAGGGAGACTTGGTGTGCCAGAGGCAGGGAGACTTGGTGTGCCGGGGGCAGGGTCTCTGTCAGTTCTGGTGTAGGGACTCTAACTGCCACTGTGTGTGCGGGAGATTTGGTGTGTCAGGAAACTTTGTGTGCCGGGAGAAGGGAGACTTGGTGTGCCGGGGGCAGGGAGATTTGGTGTGCCGGGGGCAGGGAGACTTGGTGTGACGGGGGCAGGGAGACTTGATGTGCCGGGGGCAGGGAGACTTGGTGTGCCAGAGGCAGGGAGACTTGGTGTGACGGGGGCAGGGAGACTTGGTGTGCCGGGGCAGGGAGACTTGGTGTGCCAGAGGCAGGGAGACTTGGTGTGCCGGGGGCAGGGAGACTTGGTGTGCCAGGGGCAGGGTCTCTTGTCAGTTCTGGTGTAGGGACTCTGAATGCGACAGTGTGTCGGGAGATTTGGTGTGTCGGGAGATTTGGTGTATCGGGAGATTTGGTGTGTCGGGAGATTTGGTGTGTCGGGAGATTTGGTGGGCTGGGGGCAATGTCTCTAGTCAGTTATTATGTATAGGTTATTGGTGACCCAAAGTGTGTGCACATAACCCAGAAGATTATTAAAAGCTACTGGTGACTCTAGGAATGGACTCGTAGGCCTTAAGTGTTGATGTTGTTTACTCGGGTCAAGTCGAGACTAGGTGTTCCCCTTAAAGGTGACACCGCCTTGGAGGCAGATCGGTGAGTAACTTGGGGTAGTATTAGACGGACAGCAGCTCGGTAATCACCAATTCACTTTCATCGTCATACTGTGTTTTGTCCCGACAAATAGACTTGATGCACGATTATAGAGAGGACTTTTAACGTGTTGTTGACGGTTATCGGTGTTAGTCGTACGATGTGATTATGTGAACAGTGTTAGTTCAGCACTGTCCTGTGAGAACCCAGTTAGTCGCCAGACGGTCGACATGGTAACTCTTTTTATGGATCTGATAGTGAAAACCTAGTTAGTCTCAAGGAGGTCGAGATGGGAACTGTTTTCATGGATGTGCTAGTGGGAGCCTAGTTAGTCTCAAGGAGGTCGACATCGGAACTGTTTTCATGGATCGGCTAGTGGGAACCTAGTTAGTCTCAAGGAAGTCGACATGGAAACTGTTTTCATGGATCTGCTAGTGGGAACCTAGTTAGTCTCAAGGAGGTCGACATGGGAACTGTTTTCATGGATCTGCTAGTGGGAACCTAGTTAGTCTCAAGGAGGTCGACATGGAAACTGTTTTCATGGATCTGCTAGTGGGAACCTAGTTAGTTTCAAGGACGTCGACATGGGAACTGTTTTCATGGATCTGCTAGTGGGAACCTAGTTAGTCTCAAGGAGGTCGACATGGGTACTGTTTTCATGGATCGGCTAGTGGGAACCTAGTTAGTCTCAAGGAGGTCGACATTGGAACTGTTTTCATGGTTCTGCAAGTGGGAACCTAGTTAGTCTCAAAGAGGTCGACATGGGAACTGTTTTCATGGTTCTGCTAGTGGGAACCTAGTTAGTCTCAAAGAGGTCGACATGGGAACTGTTTTCATGGATCTGCTAGTGGGAACATAGATAGTCTCAAAGAGGTCGACATGGGAAATGTTTATATGGATCTGCTAGTGGGAGCATAGAAAGTCTCAAAGAGGTCGACATGGGAACTGTTTTCATGGATCTGCTAGTGGGAACATAGATAGTCTCAAGGAGGTCGACATGGGAACTGTTTTCATGGATCTGCTAGTGGGAACCCAATAGTCGCTCCTAAAATTCTTTCGTCAAAGAAAGGCGGAGGCAAATCGTGACCGGAAGAGAAGATGCTAGACAGTTTGACCGTGGAAGCATGTGTTTGTTGTGATGGCTAAGGATGTGTTGATAATTACAACATTTGTTCATTCGCTGAAAATCTATAGGCACCGATGAAACAGACCTATAGAATACTAATGAGCAGCCGACATACATTGTTAGTTATATTATGTCGTGTATGCCTCTCATATAAACGAAATGCGAGGAACGGTTGATTTAGTTGTCAGTCTCATGCTCATGTTTTCTTTCATCTTCCTGTAGCTATTAAACTGGACGAGACTAAGACTCCGCAGGAAGAGCATAAGAGGTAAAGGGGTTGAGCTGTTCATCATCATCATCATCAACAACCTTTTTCTTTTTCCTTTTTTCTACTTGTTTTTGTTGTTGGTGTTGTTCTAGTTGTTGTTGTTGTTGTTGTTGTTGTTGTTGTTGTTGTTGTTGTTGTTGTTGTTGTTGTTCTTCTTCTTCTTCTTCTTCTTTTTCTTTTTCTTTTTCTTCTTCTTCTTCTTCTTCTTCTTCTTCTTCTTCTTCTTCTTCTTCTTCTTCTTCTTCTTCTTCTTCTTCTTCTTCTTCTTCTTCTTCTTCTTCTTCTTCTTCTTCTTCTTCTTCTTCTTCTTTTTCTTCTTCTTCTTCTTCTTCTTCTTCTTCTTCTTCTTCTTCTTCTTCTTCTTCTCCCCCCCCCCTCCTCCTCCATCTCTTGCTCCATCTCCTCATCCTCGTCCTCCATCTCCTGCACCTCCTCCGTGTTTCCAAATATTAAATTGATGTCTACAGAAGAAATGTATTATATGCTGCTGTAGTTAATGTCTAGCCGGGACTGATGATTATTTTGGTCTTTGATTTTACTTTGACGCTGTCCAATAACTTGGTAGGAGCTTATCATCTAACTATTCTCTTTAACAGCAATATTATCATCTAACTATTCTCCTCAACTCAACAGCAAATGCTAGTTTTTACTGTGTGATATCTCCCAATTTATTCTGGCATTTCTACTTTCTAAACTTTGAAACCATCAGGAGTGCGCAGATATTTGAATATCTCTATGCAGTAAACAGATCATACAGTGGAACCTCGCTTAACGAGCATAATCGTTCTAGAATCATACTTGTTAAGCGAAATACTCGTTATACGAAACCATTTTTCTCATTTAAATTAATGTAAAATACGATAATGTGTTCCATGTCAAAAACAAAAAAAAAAAAAACTAACAAAATGCTATGTATAACGTTTATTCAAAGAAAATTATATACATATTGTTAAGGACAGTGAATCATCTTCATCTTTTCTTCAAACGCGGAACGAACCCACTTGGAGTGCAAATTCGATTTGTCGCATAATTCGATTTGCAGAAAAAAAAAAGTCGAAATAATTATGATACATAGCTAATTATTTTTTTTACTTGAAAGGTGCCCAGAGACATTAGTTTTTGCCGACGCTTCAACATTTAGCGAAAATGCGACAATACATTATCAATAAATAAATTTGCAACGCGCATAGCCACTTCCTTATTAGGGTGATGCTTCTCAATATAAGATGCAACAGTTTGCCATGCTTTCAGCATTTCTCTTATTTCGCCGGAAGATTGTTGCTTTTCTGTTACCTCCTCCTCTGACAAACTTTGCTCCAAAATTTCTTGCTGTGAAAAACACAATGCAACTCCATAAGCTCTTGGGTGGTCAGCTCTTTGCTGTGCTCTTCCACAAGCTCTTCGATATCACTGTTATCCATCCACAATTCCATGATAGTGGCCACAGACACAATCTCGTTGACTAAAGGTTTCAGAGGTACTGTCTCGAATCCTTCAAAGTCACAAATCGACAACGCTCTCCGGCCAAAGCTTCTTCCAAGCAGAAGTTAGGGTTCTCTTGACAACCCCCTCCCCCGCTTTGTCTATCATCTTGAGGCAGGCAACGATGTGGAAGTGATTTTTTCAAAAGAGTGAGGCTGGTCCCTTCAGTCACCCGAAAACAATGCTCGAAGAATGCTTTAGTATAGAGCTTCTAAAAGTTATAAATAACTTGCTGGTCAACGGGCTGAAGTAACGGAGTGGTGGTGTTGGGAGGCAGAAACTGGATCTTGATGAACTTAAATTCTTCAGAGATCATCTTGTAGGCCTGGAGGATTCATGTACATTTATCACAATAAGTCACAAGTTCGAGAAAATGTGTGATTACAAGCGACACTACTATGCTACTGGAACGAGTGCTAAACACAGACTGATGTAACATGCGCACAATCCAGGACTTCCCCTCTCCTCGCCAGTTGTTATGCGAAACGTCACTCATTAACCAAGTCATTTTTTTACAATTTGTTTTGCTCGTTATGCGAATTACTCGTTATGAAAGGTGCTCGTTAAGCGAGGTTCTCCTGTAATTGATTTAATAACACCGACAGGCCAGCTATCTGTACAGTTTGCTTGTTTGTGTGTTCTACGTGTATGTGGCTGTGTGTTTGCATGCGTGTGTGTTTGTATGTGTGTGTCTTTGTTGTGTTTGTGTGTGTTTTTTTTAATGTGCCTGTGTGTGTGTATATGTGTCTGCGTGAATGTCTGTGTATATGCGCGTCTCTGTGTGTATATATCTGTGTATGTCGCTGTGTGTGTCTGTGCGTATATGTCTGTGTGTGTTTATCTAAGTGTATATCTGGGCGTAGTGTCTCTGGATGTGTCTACATGTGTGTGTATGTGTGTCTGCGTGTGTATCTGTGTGTGCCTGTGTATATGTATGCCTGCGTATGTGTTTCCGTTTGTGTGTCTGCGTGTCTGCGTGTATCTGTGCGTGTGCCTGTGTGTATGAATGTCTGCATATGCTTCTGCGTGTGTGTGTCTGTGGTTGTGTGTATGTATCTGCGTGAGGATCAGCTTGTGTGTGTGTGTCTGTGATTGTGTGTGTTTGTGCGTCTCCGAGTGTGTCTGTGTGCGTGTATCTGTGTGTGTTTGTGTCTGCGTGTGTATGTGCATATGTGACTGTGTGTGTCTGCGTGTGTGTATGTCGGTTTGTGTGTGTGTGTGTGTGTCGCATGTGTTTGTCTGTGTGTGTGTGTGATTAGGTATGTGCGCGTATGTCTTTGTGTGTGTGTTTCTGCATTTGTTTATATGGGGGTGTCTGTGTGTGTATATCTGTATGTTTGTATGTGTATGAAATGTGCGTGTCTGTGTGGGTATGTAGGTATGTATGTGTGTGAATGGGGTGTGTTTATGTGTGTCTGAAGGTATGCGGGTGTGTTTAAGTGAGTAGGTGGGTGGGTGTTTGTGTGTGTGCATGCATTTTACCACACATGCTTTTGTGCTTTTTTTTCGTTTTTCCAATTTTTTAAAATATTCATAATATGCATATTATCATATGAATATAACATGCTTTTTGATAAAATACAGTTGCAGTGTGAAAGGGGTGTTTTGAAGGGCCGAATGTAAGACGGGCCTGCGTGCCCAATTTGTGACCCTTTGAAAATAAAGTTCGTTCGTTCGTTCGTACAGGCTCGCCAGAGTGAGACATTATATTACTTTAACAAGAAACACATTGATGTCTAACGTGTTTGTGTTTTGCAGCCGTGCATCAGATTCTTTATGGATTACAGAAGAGCGTGTAGAGACTAAACGAGAAAGGTACAGTTCAGTTTTAATATTATTATTAAGCTCAGTCATTTCTTCTTTTTCTTCTTCTTCTTCTTCTTCTTTTTCTTCTTCTTCTTCTTCTTCTTCTTCTTCTTCTTCTTCTTCTTCTTCTTCTTCTTCTTCTTCTTCTTCTTCTTCTTCTTCTTCTTCTTCTTGTTCTTCTTCTTCTTCTTCTTCTTTTTTTTCCTTCGTTGTCTTCTTTTTTTTTGTCGCATAATTTTTATAGTATTACTGTTATTATTACTACTGCTCTCTACTGCTCTTTCCCCACGAAGTTGCTAACCTGTGTTATCATAAATGTAGTTTGTTGTCCGCACATAAGTTTTAAGGTGTTTCCTTTCTGGTGAAGAACTGCGGGGCTGTGGGGTCAGGAGAAAGGAGGTGGTGGGAGTGGGTAGGGACAGGTTAATGCGTTGGGTAGACAGTCGTTAACGAAGGTTACACAAGGATTACCTTTGGTTTATGGCCGTTACATTTGATGACATTAGCGCTATCCTATGTAAAGTATAATTTTAAGTTATGAACGTATTTTTGTTTTCCTATTTTTTTTTTCAGTCTAGAGTTGAGCGAACATAGCAGTGGAACAAGTTTTGTGTAGTCTTCTATGCATTTAATTACAGCTGAAAACTAAGGTAGTCTTCTTTTAATTTGTCTGTCTATAGCTAATATTTCGTGTCAGGTTTAATTTCTGTTGACCACCACACATTTGCTAACGCTGCGAGAGATTCTCCAAATATGTTTATTGTCACTGACATTTTCGTATTGTCTATGTAAGTACATTAAATTTTGAATGTAGTGATGTTTGTGCACCTTGACGTATGTTTCATCACAAGAGAATGTGTCTTTTTTTTTTTCGCATTTTTTTTCCATTTGCTTTGTCGCTGGGTCGGCTCTGTGGCTAAGTCGATGCGAACGCTTCGTAATGCCGGGGTACCGGGTTCGATCCCAGCTGCGGGCCATATGCCTTGCGTTGGTTTCAACAGTGGTATCAGGTAGCCGACCGTCCAGAGGCAATGGCAAACTGCTGGACGTAAATTAGCCTATTGAAACCACACAACAGCCAGGATTGATGGGGTTGGTTCTGCAACGTCCTGTAAAGGAAACGCAAAGAATCTTAATCTTTGTTACTGGCTTGGTATTTGTTTTTTTACATGCTCTGTTTGTGTGACATCCCATCGTATATATACGTCAATTATTTTCTTTCGTTATTGTGTGTGTGTGTGTGTGTGTGTGGGGGGGGGGTGAGGGGAAGCATGGAAGTAATGTTTTCATAGACCAGCGATAAACTCACTCGGAATTTGATGAATTTCATTTCTAGTTGAAAGTAGTCATAACAATAATGATAAATAGCATCCCGGACATACTTCTTTTCCGAATTTGAATTTATCTATCAGTTGTCTGTCACAAAGAACGCCTCATTCAATCTCTATACATGTTGTTGGTTTCAAGCCAACGAGTTCTGTTGGGTCCGAAAGTCTTTCATTAATGTTTGGAGAAATGCTCAATGATCAGCAGCATGTCTGTTCATCATTCACTAGTTTGCCAATGACATCTACCTCTTGGCTTTAAGGTTTCAGGTTATGAACTACGGATCAACATCACGACATACCGGTAGTAACCCATAAGTGCATGTTCTTCTTCTAATTCAAGCCTGAGTCCAAAGAATCTCAGCACAGTGAACATGCAGTGTAGCACCAGCCAGGATCCTGACATTCTTTGGATAGATTTTCAACTCTAAACTTTGCCCGGACAGCGTCGTTAGTCTACTTTTTTCCATTTCCAACTGCTAAAACATTTTTTTACGTGCGCAACAACGGACACAGGCGTTCGATCTCACTACCCAGAGACCAGAAAAAAAGGGAGGGGGGGGGGAGAGAGAGAGAGAGAGAGAGAGAGAGAGAGAGAGAGAGAGAGAGAGAGAGAGAGAGAGAGAGAGAGAGAGAGAGATTTACTAGTAGTGCAAGTCAACGTGAAAAAATCCCAGCCCTTACCGGGAATTGAACCCTGAACCTCTAGCTCTTAGGCGGACATCATGCTTCGCGACAACCCCTGCCCGGCTTATCTTGCCCAACAGGTACACATGGAATAGCAAAAACAACAACTTTTTCTTGGAATGTGTACTCTGCTTCTCCTCCTTTTGCCAGTCACACGGTAAACTTAGTACTTCGCTGGTATTTCTGTAACCAGTCAAAGTCTGTCAGTGTTTCATGTGCGCAACTACACTGGCTTCACCAGCTTATGTTGTGATACCATCAGAAGAGGAAGCCGGCCAGTCTTGAAGCAGTTGGATAACATTTCTGATTTCTCCTAATGATGTTTTTCGCTTGTAATATCCAGGTCTATAGAATTCTGTCTCAGTATCTGGAGTATATTTTGTACATATCTATTGACAGATTCCTGATAGCTTGGGCCCCATGTTTATCTGTCCAGCGGGTTGCTCATAGTCTCCTAGTGATTTTCCTGCTGATATACCTATATAAAACAAGCACCCCCGGCACCTTCGACGGGGAAACAGTGTAAATCATCAACTGTATTGACACACTGCGAGGATGACTCAACAATATTCTTAGCTGGAATTTGC
This sequence comes from Candidula unifasciata, assembly GCA_905116865.2. Classification (NCBI taxonomy): domain Eukaryota; kingdom Metazoa; phylum Mollusca; class Gastropoda; order Stylommatophora; family Geomitridae; genus Candidula; species Candidula unifasciata. The sequence continues at coordinate 246,155 of CAJHNH020000802.1, read as the reverse complement.
TGTGGTTGTGTGCCTGCATACTAGTCGTTGTTTGGCTGAATGAAGCAGTTGTTGTTTGATGTGAGGAGGGACTGGCTGAACAGTAGAACACTGTGCTTTCGAGCGGGAGACCCAGGTTCGATCCTCAGTAAAGCTGGGGATTGTTTTCTGTCAAAATAAAATTCGCATCTGCACAGTCGTGGCGACAGCACTAGTGATGCGGCCGTAAATCATCAGGTTTAAAGACATCCTGCCGACACCACAAAAGTGGCGTAATAAAGGCAGAGATTGGCTGGTGTTTCTTAAAGTTATGATCATTTATTGTAGTATAGTTGACGTATGCGAACAGTCTTTGTCATGTCTCTCAGTTCTCTTGTGTGTTTTTATAATACTAAGATCCTATTCTGTCACCGCCTAAATTATTACTACCTACTCATTAAAATTGTTTTGGAAAATGGGAAATTTGTTGCAGCCATTGCCGTAGTAGCAGGGATGGAGATTTCTGGAAGTGAAATAACCATGTTCATGTATGAGCTGCAATGGAACAGTTTAAGTTAGCGTTTACTAGACCTGGAGGTTTGGCTCAGGACTGTGCTCTCTCTCTCAATGTGGATTACTTCTATCATTGTCTACATGGATGCGACAATTGATTGCTACACGTCACCGATTCGTTGATACTCATGAGCTTTTACGGCTAGATTTTTAACGTTAATTTATTTTTGATATGATTTTTTTTTTCAAGTTTTAATTTAGAGCTATTTATTTTGAGTTAATAATGTTCCACTATTTTTTCCCCGAGCGCTTATAAAGCACTAACAACAATGGTTGGATCGAAAGTATTTGCTATAACTCGGACTTCTGTGTTTAGGTGTTGTTTTTCCATCAGTTACCTTGGTTGTTTTGATACCGTGTTGTGGAAGGCATTTCTAATAAAATGGTTTCAGGTGGAAGTGCATTAACTTGTGATTTATTTGCAGTTGATCAGGCCTCTGGTATAAGTATTGGTTGTCTACATCAGTTGACATATTGTGTCACGTGCTGACTGAGCCTTTAACCGTTGAATGTTTAAAACCTGCTTTGACCCTTTTGTGGATGTCTAAAGCTTTGATTTGCTGGTGCATGGCTGATTGATTTGTCCTGATTTGTTTGGCGCACAAGTTGTATTGACTCCGCTTGTTGTATTGACACTGCTTGTTGAATTGACTCCACTTGTTGTATTGACTCTGCTTGTTGTATTGACGTCCCTTGTTGTATTGGCTACGCTTGTTGTATTGACTTCGCTTGTTGTATTGACTCCACTTGTTGTATTGACTACACTTGTTGTATTGACTACATTTGTTGAATTGACTCCACTTGTTGTATTGACTTCACTTGTTGTATTGACTACGCTTGTTGTATTGACCCCACTTGTTGTATTGACCCCACTTGTTGTATTGACTACATTTGTTGAATTGACTCCACTTGTTGTATTGACTCCACTTGTTGTATTGACTACGCTTGTTGTATTGACCCCACTTGTTGTATTGACTCTGCAAGTTGTATTGTTTATGCAAGTTGTGTGTACTCTGCAAGTTGTATTGCCTCTGCTTGTTGTATTGACCCCACTTGTTGTATTGACACCGCTTGTTGTATACTCCTTGTCTAGATCTGGCTAGTTATGGGTATAATATCTGTCAGAAAATGTTAGGTGCTTGCAATGTTTCGGAGTTCCTGCTGTTACACCCGTCGGTGTCCCCTTTGCTTAAAAAAAAAATGAAAATAAAGAAAAATACTGGGCGAATAAAACCAACATAATCAGATTCATGATTTTGAGAAATCATGAAAGGTTTTGGCAGGAAGAAGTCAAAAACGTGTCTTATAAACAAATTCACTGTACATCGTGAAGCAATCGAGTTAGTCATCTTTTAATGTCAGTGAAAACAAAACCTGGATCAAACAGAGCTTGTGAGTCAACGCTGTAACATTTGTTGGGACACAAAAAGTAGAGAGAAGAACTAGACTATTTAATGTTCAATTAAAAAGCAGCATCACAGCACTCGGTGCATTCACATCAGCGCTCCGTCCTTATCTTCAGCAGAAAGTGCAGACTTCCAATCAGGACTGCCAACTTTTTTTTTGGGGGGAGGGGGGGGGGGGGGGGGGAGGGGGGGGGGGGGGGTGGGGGGGGGAGGTCAACAATGTTTTTTGAAAAAGAACCAAACAAAACACACCAAAAAGTATGACGTTTTTAATTTAAAAAAAAAAAATCAAAAAATGAAATATGGTCGCATTACTGAGGCTGCCTTCACTTCCCGTGATTTCACTTGACCCAATAAAGGCTAGGTTGACCTGAGAGCCAGGGTCGTTATAAAAAAGATCCGGCTGCGTAAGGACACGAACCCATGACCTATTGATCTACAGGTGAGCGGCTGGCCAGTACCCTACTGTGTTTTTATTAGAAATGAAATAATTCGTCCATTACATCTTTGTGGTACCATTATCTCTCTCCTCGCTCGACGCCCCCCCCCCCCGCCCCCCGCCCCACACACACCTCTGCTCAATTCGTTACATAGTTGTTGCGGCGGCTTCCAATTAGTGCAATGAACCTCCTGGTCTCATGTTTTTGACCACTTAATGCGTTTATTGTTGAGGTCTTCACAGAAGATTGATTTGTGTTATCCTGATAGTGGCAAAGGGAAATGGTCATGCCGAAACATTAAGCATACACTGCGAAAGAAATAGAAATCATCTCACATTTTTTTGGGGTCAGAAATTGTAAACCATAGTTTTTCTCCCCTCCCTCCTCCTCCCACAACCATAATTGCGTTGATCGTGCTCTGTTAGTTTCTTCCATTTTTTTTTTTTTCATTGTGGTATTATTTTTAGGGGTTGGTCAATTTCATTATCAATTACATAACCGACGTCGGTCGTAATTCTGTCGCACTTAATTGATCCACGTACAGTGCCAACATCTAAAATATTGATGCAATATGTCTAAAACGTACCAAAACATTAGGCGAAGTACCGGAAGTACAGTGTTGCTTGGTAAGCGTCAAAAATTACCAAATATGTACGGAAGGACCAACTTCGGCAGCCCTGGTTTTAATTCCAGTGGCACCAATAACAGTCTGATTTTATTTCAGTCTCACATTTCGCTTCAGTGTTGATCATCGGCCAGATTCCCTGGTCACTTCTCGCAGCACCATTCATCTCAGACCGTGACGATCCGTTTAGGCCTCCGCACTGTTCATCCGCCCGCAAAGGGCTCTCAAGCCCACTAGCTTATCATGAACCAGTTTAGCACTAAGTTCTGTAGAACCAGCAACTCTGTGTCTGTTCGTTTCCCAACACACTAGCATAGGCTGGGTAAATGATCTGATTGGTCACTAACTAGAACTAGCCGGGACATCTGAAGCCACTTTCACGACTCATACTGGAGTTTATCTTTCTCAGCGCGCTTTGCTCGAGTCTGTTTCAATGACATCAAGCGTGCGTACAACTGATTCTCAAGCCAGGAAAGAGATGCAGTGACTACCTCCATCTTCATGGTCAAATAGATGGTGTGCTGTCATATGCGTGGCTTTGTTGCACAATGCGACGCTCATTCGCTTTTTGCAACAACAACCAAAAAAAAAAAAAAAAAAAAAAAGAAATTACCTAGGTTTGCCTCTCAACACAGAGCCATCTGAATTGATAATCACATCACCTGGGCTATAACTGCCATGAAATATTTGCTGAAATCTTCATTCTGCAGCGATCTCTTGCCAGTCCCTGAAATCCCGGTCGAATTGATCAGAAACCTACACACGTCCGACTTTTGATGGAACATACTGACCTCCTCCAATCCTCGCCCAAAGTTATCAACGGTGCACACATGTTTAATTGTGTCTTCGGTCTGCGCCCTCCAAGACTTTTAGGTCTTCTCAGTCTGTGACCCTTAGCTGTGCCTAGGGATGCATGCCAGAGAGGTACCTTGTCTGAGGTTACTTTGAGATTTGACTGTGCGTTCAGCACTTTGCTCCTCTCTGTAATAGTCTACAGTGCAAGTGTATAACGCATACATACTACTGCGTTGTCTATTGTAGATCGATAATTATCCCTATGGCTTTCTTCTGTATGCTTTAAAATTGTATCAGCTATAACTTTGTTGACAGTACTTCTTGTTCCATGCCTTTTGCCGCCATAACTTTCACTTTCTGGAGTCCTTTTCGGTAGTTGGCCGCAACTGTCTCCGCGTATGGAAAGACTTCTGTCGAAGGTGATACCTGGATAAGAAAAAGAAAAAAAAAACCGAAGAAAACAAAAGACGGTTAGAAGATATACAGTGCGTTAATACTGCGAGAACCATGATACATGCTGCAATACCACTACCATCTTAAACAACAAGAGGCAGGGCCTTGTTGTAACACCAAAGCAGAGGCTGCATAAAGAGCTACTTGGAGAGCAAAATACATTTTGTGTCCAGAATCAGTCAACTGAAATGAACATCATCACAAATCAACGCTGTTAACAAGAACGGTCCTAACAACCAAATATTTGCTTCAGAGAACTACAGCAGAAATAGGGAGCTGTTGGCCAGCTGACGTCACACGGGTAGGGGTGATCTCCTTATATAACACTAGCTGTACCCGGCCACGCGTTGCTGTGGCCCAGAATGGTGAAATGGGAAGGAAAGAAAATAGCTCTTAGCTAACAGTGTCTGTCATATCCCACCCCTCTCCCCTCGATCCAGTCATATCTTCCTCCCCGAAGGATTGAGAAATCATCCATAGCAAAATTATTAAAATAGCCATGGTTAAGAAATGAGAACTTTAAAATAATATTTTTAGCTCTCTCAGCTAACTGTGTCTGGCATAACCACCCACCTCCCCTACCCCAATCATATCATCTTCTCCGAAGGATGGGAAAGTCACCGTGTAACGAAATAATGTAACTAAATTGAGCTTTGCATCCGTGTCTACACAGACAAAAACAGGTAGCATTAACTTATACAGAGAAGTACATGTAGCCAGTGTAACAGCTACCACATCACCCATCCAGTACCAATACTACTGCTACCGCAACCACCACTACCATCACAACAACAACAGCAAAAACTGTCACTATATTCTGTGTAGGTCTGTGTAGAAAAGAGGAGTTAGCTCCGCATGTTGTCGCCACGGACTATTTAGTTTGATTTTGCCCCGCACATAGGTTAAAAAAAAAACTTCATCACGTAACCAGTGATGGAACCCACAGTGAAAAGTACACTATACTCCCGAAAAGAGGAGAAAAATACCCCGCACCCGTCATCTCTCCCTCTCCGAGGAAACGATTTTTAACTGACCTTGGCATCCGTGTCCACCCAAACTAAACTGGACTGTAAGCCGTCTTAATTAAAAGTTTCTGTTATAGCCGAATAGTTTTTATTCGAGAAGCGTCGCGGGGAGGCTAATTAGGACTTAACTGAAATCGGATGTTTTTGGGCGAAAGGCGCAGATATCGCAGCCTAGCTGTAAACCACAACACAACGTGCCAACGGCCCTCTCGAGGGCGAAGATTACATGTGACATGACCATTGAGCATCACGTCACCGCTGTCGCAGGCTAGCTGTAAACCCCAAAACCGAAAAACGCGTAGGTATCGCAGCCTAGCTATCAACGACAACACAACGTTCCAGCCACCCAGTCTAGGCTAAAAAAAATTATATCACCTAGCGGGGAATCGAACGCGGGTCACCTGCATGATAGGCAGAATAGTTAACAACTACGCTGCCTAACACTCGAGCAAAGAGTGGAAATGAAATTATATAATAATGCAAAGTTCAGCAGTCAAATATGGCCGATCACATAAAAACAAATCCGGGCCGGCAACTAAACAAATTATGATTTGACCGTTGCTGGAGCTACGTTGTTCGTGGTTTGTGCGAATATCTGACAAAAAAATTGGGCTTGGAGCCAAAAGCAACGCTGTGTGCAAATTTGAAAGCAATCGGTTCAGTAGTTTCCGAGTTTTTAGCTGACATCACAGGAAAATTAGGATTTTTATTAATATAGATAGATGGGGGGAAAATAGGTTACATTCACAGGCAAAATGTAACACCTGTGGCAACTATAAAACTGATTAAAAAAAAGGGAAATTCAATGCACAGATGAAACGACAGACCAACTGCAATTATATTATCTCTGGCACCATCCGTTGGGGACTCTTGGCTGTCTACAAGGAAATCGACTGTCTGAACGTATGGCACAAGTTTTGAGTTCAGTAAGGCTAATTCTAAACTAATTCACTCATTCCTCTGTGCTGAATTTGTCTGTATCCCATGTCAGCGTTACTTTATCTATACATCAAAGCCAGGTACAACAAAGTGTACTTACTGTACATGTTTTCTTTCAAGTAGATAGTTCCTTATATGCCACAGCCGACTGGCATTGAACAGCGGGAAGTTGCCTCTTACAGCACCACCGTCCGTCTTAATTTATAGACAGTTAACGGTTAACATCTCATGGGGAAGAGGGCGATGGGGAGGGGTGATCGCTTTTCACATCTGTAGCAGTTCTGGGATGTTGAGAGTTACCTATGACTGAGGGAATTCCAGAGAATCTTGACTAAAAAGGTCAACAAAATGTGAAAAAGGAAAACGTGCACAAAACAACACAACGTAACGTTTCGGCCTGGCAGACTTTTTCAAACATAAGTGAACTACACAAATGAGGAATAGAGAGTATTTAGGTAGATCTCTAAGGGGTGACGTGAGCGACGTTTAAAAAAATGTGATGCGGAATAAATGAAATGAAAAAAATAAAAAAATAAACGACGGCTAAAAATATAGTCCCAATACTGGGAATAAAAGAAATACAAGTGTTAATGATACATAAATGATACTGATAAGGAATAGAATAAAGTAATAAAATAAAATAAAATAATTAACATTTAAAATGTGATAAGATTAGAACTATTTAGATGAAAGTATGTTGGATATTGATACCATTTGGACTAAGAACGCCAAGGCTGTGGATAAGGCGATTTTCCAAAGCGAGGCGAGTAGTATGATCGCCAGAGCAATATTTTAATGCTGTGACAGATATGTCATCTTTACCGCTGTGGTCAGCGCTATTAAAATGGAGAGCGATTGGTTTTACTGTCTTCTTGCCGATATCAGAGAGGTGTTTCCGGAAACGATCAGCTAGCTTCCTGCCAGTCTCTCCAATGTATGCCATGCTGCATCGTTTGCAGATAATTGCATAAATTACGTTGCGGGATTCGCAAGTAAAAGGTTCCCTAATTTGAAAAGAACCATTAGGATAACTGACCGAAGAAGTCTGGACAACGAAAGGACATGTCTTGCAGGTGCTGCGTGAGCACTGAGTAGTCTCAAAAGGAAGTGCTGTGTGGATCGGTGGGAGTCGGCTTCAGACAAGTATGTCTTTAAGGTTGCGGTCTCGTCTGTAAACTAATCTAGGTTTCTCACTAAAGATAATCTTGGTGTCCGGATCAGAGCGGAGGATGTCCAAATGACGAAAGAATACTTTGGAAGCAACCACATTGTTAGGGTGAAAAGTCAAGATCAATTTGGGTCCATCATTGGCGGAGTTACGTTTGGTAGGAAAAGAATCTCTCCTGGTGATTGCCAAAACTTTGTTTAGCGCCCGTTGTAGAATGTGTTCCGGATAGAAACGGGCACGGAAGAATTCAAGAAGTTCAACTGATTTATCAAAGAAGTCAGAATCATCAGAGCACAACCTGCGCAATCGAAGGAGCTGTAAATATGGAATAGAATTTTTACACGGTAGTGGGTGAGAAGACGTATAGAGGAGATAACTGTGAGAATCCGTGGGTTTGTAGTAGGCTGTGGTTTTCAGACACTAGAAACTATGACTGAGGGACATGATCGCCATTTGTCTTGACCTCTTAGTTAGTTAGTTAGTTAGTTGGGTTATCGTCATTGCACTCCGGACATGTCCATAGGTGCTCAGATCCTCCCCTCAGTATGAACCCCAACGTCCGATGGCTAATAGTACCAGTTCTATGTTGATTAACAAGTCTTCTGACGTGTCCGGTGTGCGTCTCGTTTTTTGCTGTGCCGATCTTAATTCCCAAGTCTGCCATTCTGGCGAGTGATGTGGATTCACTGCCACCAAAGTCCTCCATCCTTCCCATTTCTCTGAGGGCATTGATAATATCAGCATGATCCATAGGCCGACCGTCGGTAGTGATAGCGGATCCAGCCAACCTGTCAGCTCTTTCATTTCCATCGACGCCTGCGTGTCCCGGAACAAAAATAAAGGTGACTCCACGCACAGTGGACTTCTGTAATGATTCAAGCCATTGTCTTCGCACTGAACCTGCCTGAACCCTCCGGATCATACTCATTGAATCACTGAGTATACATATGCGGGTGTATTTTTGTGTTTCAAGCCAGGCAAACGCTTGCGTCACTGCCATCACCTCCATCGTCATGCTGCTGGTTGTCATGGAGAAGGCACCGTTGGCTTCTTTGACTGTTCTGCCCGCTGAGCGTGCTGTAAATGCCCATGCGCTTCTTCTTTGGCGTATAACGGATCCGTCTGTGTAGATTAGTGCATCTGCTTCGTCTGAATTATCACCGATAAGAGCGTTGACCTCTGCATTAACAGCAACAGGATTCTCTTCTCTACATCGCCTGTTGAGTGTGACAATACAGGAAAATGTACAAATAAACGCCTGAGGCACAGGTATCCATTCTGCACCAGGTATGATGTCGGTTAGGCTGCATATTTGCCTAATAACATCTTCTGCCCGACCTAGCCACGATTTTCCCCTCTTCAGTCTGTCGCCCTTTTCACTAAAAAGCGCTTGATGCAGTGGGTGTTTCTTATCAGCACATATTTTGAGGTATGCCCGAGCCCTCCACATTCTGATCCTTTGGTTCATTGTTGGAAAGTCAAGTAGATACCTCATTGCTTCACAGGATGTGTCTCTTGTACATCCCAAAATAATGCGCATGGCTTCATTTTGCACCTTTTCGAGTCTTTCAATCTGGGTAGCACTGACAGTGAGGATGGCCAAAGCGTATTCAATGGGTGAAAGGACCAGACCGTAGAATAGAAGTATTAGTAGTCTTTGCTCAATGTTGGAAGCAGCCATAATCCTCATTGCAGATAGACCTTTGCGTGCTTTTGTTATCACATGGTCAACGTGTTCCCTGAATGACAAGCTGCGATCGAACCTCACCCCGAGAAACGTCATAACGTTGGTTCTGATCAATATATTATCACGCATTTTCACTTCTGGTAAGTCCGACTTGACAATGTGATTGTTCAAAGAGAACCATGACACTGATGCCTTCGAAGGATTGACATAGGCATTGGAACCATCACACCAGGCGGCAATTCGATCGAGTTCTTTGTGCATTGTGCTGGCGATCTCCTGTCTATCACGCCCTCGTCGATAAATCAAAATGTCATCAGCAAATGACAAAGTCCTTCCCTTTCCATTCAACTGCTGCTCAGTGATCATCACCCTATAAACGTTGAATAAGACTGGTGATAGCGGTGATCCCTGTGGCAAGCCTGGACATATCGTTTGCGGTTCTGAGGACCAGCTACCACATCTTAGTACAATCTTTCTCTGGAACAGGATCGCAGCAATCCAGCGGATCAGAATAGGATTGACTTCTAGTTTAAGCAGTAATTGCATTAAATATTCGTATGGTACTTTATTGTAGGCATCTTCTAAGTCCAACACTGCCGCACATGTCTCTTCTTTAATCTGAAATCCCTCGTACACATCGTAGGCGAAAACAGCAGCATTGAACCATGTCTCTTTCTTCAACCTGTACCCTCCAAGTGTTGATGGGAACTTATCATGTAGTTCCAAGTAGGTGGTCAATCTTTGTGCGACAATTTTTTCCAAAAAGTTTGCCAACAGTATTCTGCATCGAGATGATTCTGTAGCCGCAGATCTTTGAGTGGTCTTTATTAGGCTTTGGTAGTGGGAACAAATAACTATGGAGCCATTCCTCTTGTATCTGGCCACTCTGGATGCTGATATTGAATTCCTTTGCCACGCTTTTCAAATCAGCATTCGACATCATCAGCATGTCATTGTATCGGATGCCGTCAGGGCCTGGAGCAGTGCTGCGCGATTTCTTGAGGCAAGTTCTTAAGGTGTCTGCACTGATTGTGAAATCAGTGCCTAGCTCAGTGTTCTCGCACAGCATCGACAGTTTCATCTTAACCCCTATTCTTGCAGCTTCGTCTTTTTGGTCAGTTTGCTCCAAGTAGCGCGCCAGAAGGGTTTTTCCTTTATCAGCATCAGTTCTCTGTCTTGACCTCATTTGTAACGAAAAAATACTTTTAGATAATGGCGTATTCGATTTTTGCGTAATTATGTTTGAAGCAGTATTCAAATGAATGAAGTGTTTGCTGTCTAAATGTTGTTAAAAAAAAAAAAAAAAAACTTTCACTACTTAAATAACATAACAGTTTATGTGAAAAGAAGACAGCAGGAGTGTTTGCCAGAGTAGATTAATTTTCTGGTTCTACTATTGTTGATATAGTAAGAACTTAAATTGGATATACGTGGAAGTATTTTTTATACGCCATGTTTTGCCTGCGATACCAGCCATCGATTACTTCGTGTAAACGGCTCAATGTTTCAAGCGCCATGTTTGTGCTCCCCGTGTCAGCGGGAATCTACTCTTCGGATCCTAAAGGTGGTGACATCAGCTGACTATTATTTCTGGCCACGGTAACAACCAATCTACACTACTATGACCAGCTGCATAAACTGTATGCTCACATTCAGGCACGGGTTAGATTTGTCTATTTCAGATAACTGTATCCAGTCTGTAGTTTTCTGTCTCCTGGTCTTTTGACTTTTTCTTCTTCCTTTAGCGCAGGGGCAGCTGAAGAATGGAAACACACACACGCGCACTCATCATATATATATATATATATATATATATATATATATATATATATATATATATATATATATATATATATATATAATACAGCAGCTATAAGAATTAACAACTGTTTAGGTACATTTCTAAGCATAAAGACGGGCGTACGACAAGGATGTGTACTCAACTGTCACCTGATTTGTTTTTAATATACAGTGAATATATAATGAGAGCTTTAATTGGTATGCCTGCAATTGTGGTTGGTGGGCACAATATAAACAATTTACGTTACGCTGATAAGACAGTCTTTATAGCAACAAGTCAGAAAGAACTACAGGAAATGATAGATATTGTGGTGTTAGAAAGTGGAAGAATGGGCCTCAGTTTGAATAATGGGAAGACAGAAGTAATGGTAGTATCTTCTTCTTCTGCTTTTTCTGCGTTCGTCATCAGTCATGCTACACATTGAGTCCCCTCTGGGTCACAAATAGGATTATGCGTTTATTGTCGCCACCGGTCTCCCATAGCTTCTCTTTCAATGTGGCTCCCTTGAGCCAGATCCACAGTCTTTCCTGGGAGAGGTAGGGGCAGTACTGCAGTATGTGCTCAGGGGTCTCTCTTTCAGCTCCACAATCACAGGCAGCAGATACTTTTATGCCTATCCTGTACAGGTGTGCTCGAAGACCACAGTGTCCAGTCCGAAGTCTAAAAATTGTTGTTTGTTCTTTCCTGTTGAGTTTGTTTATGCTGTCACTCTCTTGTCTGTAATCTCCATTCTGCCTTCGCCACTCCCGCTTGAAAGACTGCTTTAGCGCTGTTTTGGTTTCCTTGTAGCTGTGTAGTGGATGAGGTTGTGGAAGATTAATCTTTTGCCAACTCGTCTGCTCTCTCATTTTCTTGAATACCACAGTGGGCTGGTATCCACTGCAAGATCAGTTCTGCTTCCTTGGAGAGTAAGCCAATGTTGGTTCTTAGATCTGCAATTAGTTTGTCTTGTTTTTTCCTTGATAGTGCTTTAAGAACAGACAATGAGTCACTAAGTATAACAATTTTGTGCCCTCTGTGTTCTTGATTGATGAGATGTTGGACTGCAGAAAGGAGGACAGTTGCCTCGGCTCTGAAGTTAGTGCAGATGTCACCTGCTGGTAGAGAGAGAGAGAGAGAGTTTCTGCTCTACTGCTAGGGGGTTTAATGTATATTCCACAACCCCCCCCCCCCCCCCCCCTTTTCTGGCTGCTTCTGTAGCAGAGCCATCTGTGAAAACCTGAGTCCAAGTGGTGTTTGGATACTTCTCATCAAGCATAGCAAGAGCCAGGGTTCTCTGTTGTGTCTTCGTCTGGGCATCTTTTGAAGTGATCCCTGGTACCTTTAGGATTACATTTGCCTTCTCTGGCCTGCTTGTCCATGGTTCTGACCTAAGTTTTTCGCACAGTGCTACATCTCTTTCAAGCAGATCTCGGTGCTGTCTGTACAGTTCTCTAGCTAGGTGGTTGGGGCTCTGACGCTTCAGCTGTTTTTTTTTTCTCTCTTGAAATTTAAAATGCAGTGGATGACTTTCAAGTCTTTTTAATTTATCATACTGTAAAAGAGTTTTGTATTGCCTTCTGAGTTCGAGTGGTTCAGTATCTGCTATCCTCTCTATCTCTCTGATATGGGTGCTTTTAATGGCTCCGAGAACATCCTTAATCCCATATTCTGAACCTTGTCAAGTTTTCCCATTGTTGTCTTGGCTGCTGCAGCCCATGCAGTGGAGGCATATTCCATGACTGGCCTGACTGCTCCAGTATATACTTGTTTTAGGATTCTGGAGGTGGCGCTCCATGTGGTACCCGCTATTTTTTTCATCACTGCAAGCTTCTTGAATGCTTTTCCCTGTACTGCTTCTACGTGTGACTTACAAGTTAGTCGCGAATCAAGTGTAACGCCAAGAAAGGTAGGAGTGTCAGTCTGTAGAATGAGCTGGTTTTTTATCCAAATTTAGATTTTTTCTTTTTTGGAGGAGAGATTAATCAATGGTGGTATCAAAGAAACGAATTATTCCTAAGTGTGTAATAAAACTCGATGGTATTATTTTAGGACAAGTACAGAACTTTAAGTATCTGGGCACATGGATAACATCAGATGGAAGAGGCATAACTGAGATAAAAAACAGAATAGGACAGGCTAAAACTGCATTTTATAAAATGAAAAACATCTTGTGCAATATATCCTTGTCATTGAGAGTTAGAAAAAGAATTTTTGCTTGCTACATACATTAGGTTTTAACATATGGCTGTGAATCCTGGACAGTCGGTAGGCAGGCCAAACAATTTCTAGAGGCCTCAGAGATGTGGTTTTACAGAAGAATGTTTAGAATACCTTGGACAGCCAAAAAGAGCAACCAAGAGGGTTTGAAAGAGGCAGGAGCCCAAAGACAACATATCACAGAAATCAGAAGGAGACAGACATCATATTTCGGCCATGTTATGAGAAGAGGGAAAATAGAACATGTTGTGACCACTGGAAAGATCTGTGGAATGAGGGATAGAGGAAGACAACGAGAGAAGATGCTTGACAGTCTTGTTGCATGACATGGATGTGTGTTGGCACACGAACTGATACATGCTGCAGGATATCACAGATTATAAAGAGGCATGATCGCCCACACCAGTCGGCAAGGCACCTGATATGTATATAATATATTATTTATATATATATCAGGCATCATATATATATATATATATATATATATATATATATATATATATATATATATATATATATATATATATATATATATATATATATATATATATATATATATATATATATGTGTGTGTGTGTGTGTGTGTGTGTGTGTCGGCTCTTCGGCTAAGTCGATGCGAACGCTTTGTATTGACGGGGTCCTGGGTTCGATCCCAGCTGCGGGCCATGAGCATTGCGTTGGTTTCGATAGTGGTATCAGGGGGCCGACCGTCCAAAAACAATGGAAAACTGCCGGACGTAAATTTGCCTAGAGAAAGCACACAACCTATTCTTCACTCAGCTTTATCCTTCGCACTCAACTTTATTCATAACAAGCAACTTTATTCTTCACACGCAACTTGATTTTCACACTCAACTTTATTCTTGCTGTGTATGTGACTTGACATGCCGTGTATGTGACTTGACATGCCGTGTATGTGACTTGACATGCCGTGTATGTAACTTGACATGCCGTGTATGTAACTTGACATGCTGTGTATGTGACCTGACATGCTGTGTATGTGACTTGACATGCTGTGTATGTGACTTGACATGCTGTGTATGTGACTTGACATGCCGTGTATGTAACTTGACATGCCGTGTATGTAACTTGACATGCCGTGTATGTAACTTGACATGCTGTGTATGTAACTTGACATGCCGTGTATGTAACTTGACATGCCGTGTATGTAACTTGACATTCCGTGTATGTAACTTGACATGCCGTGTATGTAACTTGACATGCCGTGTATGCAACTTGACATGCCGTGTATGTAACTTGACATGACTTGTATGTGACTTGACATGCTGTGTATGTAACTTGATATGCCGTGTATGTAACTTGACATGCCGTGTATGTGACCTGACATGCTGTGTATGTAACTTGACATGCTGTGTATGTGACTTGACATGCTGTGTATGTGACTTGACATGCCGTGTATGTAACTTGACATGCTGTGTATGTAACTTGACATGCCGTGTATGTAACTTGATATGCTGTGTATGTAACTTGACATGCCGTGTATGTAACATGACATGCCGTGTATGTGACCTGACATGCCGTGTATGTGACTTGACATGCCGTGTATGTGACTTGACATGCCGTGTATGTGACTGGACATGCCGTGTAAGTGACTTGACATGCCGTGTAAGTGACTTGACATGCCGTGTATGTAACTTGACATGCTGTGTATGTGACCTGACATGCCGTGTATGTAACTGACATGCAGTGTATGTGACTTGACATGCCGTGTATGTGACTTGACATGCCGTGTAAGTGACCTGATGCCGTGTATGTGACTTGACATGCTGTGGATGTGACCTGACATGCCGTGTATGTGACTTGACATGCCGTGTATGTGACTTGACATGCCGTGTGAGTGACCTGACATGCCGTGCATGTGACTTAACATGCCGTGTGAGTGACCTGACATGCCGTGTATGTGACGTGACATGCCGTGTATGTGACCTGAAATGTCGTGTGAGTGACCTGACATGCCGTGCATGTGACTTGACATGCCGTGTATGTGACTTGACATGTCGTGTGAGTGACCTGACATGCCGTGTATGTGACTTGACATGCCGTGTGAGTGACCTGACATGCCGTGTATGTGACTTGACATGTCGTGTGAGTGACCTTACATGCCGTGTATGTGACTTGACATGCCGTGTATGTGACTTGACATGTCGTGTGAGTGACCTGACATGCCGTGTATGTGACTTGACATGCCGTGTAAGTGACTTGACATGCCGTGTAAGTGACTTGACATGCCATGTATGTAACTTGACATGCTGTGTATGTGAATTGACATGCCGTGTATGTGACTTGACATGCCGTGTATGTGACTTGACATGCCGTGTGAGTGACTTGACATGCCGTGCATGTGACTTGACATGCCGTGTATGTGACTTGACATGCCGTGTATGTTACTTGACATGGCGTGTATGTGACTTGAAATGCCGTGTATGTGACATGACATGCCGTGTATGTGACCTGACATGCCGTGTATGTGACTTGACATGCCGTGTATATGACTTGACATGCCGTGTAAGTGACTTGACATGCCGTGTATGTAACTTGACATGCTGTGCATGTGACCTGACATGCCGTGTATGTAACTGACATGCTGTGTATGTGACTTGACATGCCGTGTATGTGACTTGACATGCCGTGTATGTGACTTGACATGCCGTGTATGTGACTTGACATACCGTGTATGTGACTTGACATGCCGTGTATGTGACTTGAAATGCCGTGTATGTGACTTGAAATGCCGTGTATGTGACTTGACATGCCGTGTAAATGACTTGACATGCAGAAGGCTGTAGTAGGCGGTCCCACTTTAATTGTGAAAGCAGATATTGTATCATATGCCGTTTTTTGTTTCTCTAAGTGCACTCATTCGCGTTTGCTACGAACCATCGTGCACTTGTTCATAGAGCAGTCCCTACAGACACTCACAGCACTTTCACGTGGATGAGAACTGTCTGGACTCAGTGTTTGATTCCTCGTGGTCAGTCTCACTAAACACTCGGTCCAATCTGATTAGAACTCTAAACAAGTCTGATTCTTGTTCCTGCTCAGTCATTGAGACAAACATGACGTCACAATGACTGGCTGTTGCTGCACTGTATAAGGAACAAAAACATGACGTCACAATGACTGGCTGTTGCTGCACTGTATAAGGAACAAAAACATGACGTCACAATGACTGGCTGTTGCTGCACTGTATAAGGAACAAAAACATGACGTCACAATGACTGGCTGTTGCTGCACTGTATAAGGAACAAAAACATGACGTCACAATGACTGGCTGTTGCTGCACTGTATAAGGAACAAAAACATGACGACACAATGACTGGCTGTTACTGCACTGTATAAGGAACAAAAACATGACGACACAATGACTGGCTGTTGCTGCACTGTATAAGGAACAAAAACATGACGACACAATGACTGGCTGTCGCTGCACTGTATAAGGAACAAAAACATGACGACACAATGACTGGCTGTTGCTGCACTGTATAAGGAACAAAAACATGACGTCATAATGACTGGCTGCTGCTGCACTGTTTAAGGAACAAAAACATGACGACACAATGACTGGCTGTTGCTGCACTGTATTAGGAACAAAAATATGACGACACAATGAATGGCTGTAGCTGCACTGTATAAGGAACAAAAACATGACGACACAATGACAGGCTGTTGCTGCACTGTATAAGGAACAAAAACATGACGACACAATGACTGGCTGTTGCTGCACTCAAATGTATGTATAAGGAACAAAAACATGACGACACAATGACTGGCTGTTGCTGCACTCAAATGTATGTATAAGGAACAAAAACATGACGTCACAATGACTGACTGTTGCTGCACTCAAATGTATGTATAAGGAACAAAAACATGACGACACAATGACTGGCTGTTGCTGCACTCAAATGTATGTATAAGGAACAAAAACATGACGACACAATGACTGGCTGTTACTGCACTCAAATGTATGTATAAGGAACAAAAACATGACGTCACAATGACTGGCTGTTGCTGCGCTCAGATGTATGTATAAGGAACAAAAACATGACGACACAATGACTGGCTGTTGCTGCACTGTATAAGGAACAAAAACATGACGTCACAATGACTGGCTGTTGCTGCACTCAAATGTATGTATAAGGAACAAAAACATGACGTCACAATGACTGGCTGTTGCTGCACTCAAATGTATGTATAAGGAACAAAAACATGACGAAACAATGACTGGCTGTTGCTGCACTGTATAAGGAACAAAAACATGACGTCACAATGACTGGCTGTTGCTGCACTGTATAAGGAACAAAAACATGAAGTCACAATGCCTGGCTGTTGCTGCACTGTATAAGGAACAAAAACATGACGTCACAATGACTGGCTGTTGCTGCACTGTATAAGGAACAAAAACATGACGTCACAATGACTGGCTGTTGCTGCACTGTATAAGGAACAAAAACATGACGTCACAATGACTGGCTGTTGCTGCACTGTATAAGGAACAAAAACATGATGTCACAATGACTGGCTGTTGCTGCACTGTATAAGGAACAAAAACATGACGACACAATGACTGGCTGTTGCTGCACTGTATAAGGAACAAAAACATGACGTCGCAATGACTGGCTGTTGCTGAACTGTATAAGGAACAAAAACATGACGACACAATGACTGGCTGTTGCTGCACTGTATAAGGAACAAAAACATGACGTCACAATGACTGGTTGTTGCTGCACTGTATAAGAAACAAAAACATGACGTCACAATGACTGGCTGTTGCTGCACTGTATAAGAAACAAAAACATGACGTCACAATGACTGGCTGTTGCTGCACTGTATAAGGAACAAAAACATGACGTCACAATGACTGGCTGTTGCTGCACTGTATAAGGAACAAAAACATGACGTCACAATGACTGGCTGTTGCTGCACTGTATAAGGAACAAAAACATGACGACACAATGACTGGCTGTTGCTGCACTGTATAAGGAACAAAAACATGACGTCGCAATGACTGGCTGTTGCTGCACTGTATAAGGAACAAAAACATGACGTCACAATGACTGGCTGTTGCTGCACTGTATAAGGAACAAAAACATGACGTCACAATGACTGGCTGTTGTTGCACTGTATAAGGAACAAAAACATGACGTCACAATGACTAGCTGTTGCTGCACTGTATAAGGAACAAAAACGTGACGTCACAATGACTGGCTGTTGCTGCACTGTATAAGGAACAAAAACATGACGACACAATGACTGGCTGTTGCTGCTCTGTATAAGGAACAAAAACGTGACGTCACAATGACTGGCTGTTGCTGCACTGTATAAGGAACAAAAACATGACGACACAATGACTGGCTGTTGCTGCACTCAAATGTATGTATAGGGAACAAAAACATACCACCCCTCTCCAAAAACACCCCCACTCAAACGATACCCCTCCCCACAAATACCCCCACCCAAACGACACCCCTCCCCCACAAACACCCCCACTCAAACGACACCCCCTCCCCCACAAACACCCCCACCCAAACGACACCCTCTCCCCCACAAACAGCCCTATTCAAACGACACCCCCTCTCCCACAAACACTCCCACTCAAACGACCCCCCTCCCCACAAATACCCTACCCAAACGACACCCCTTTCCCCCACAAACACCCCCACCCAAACGACACCCCCTCCCCCACAAACACCCCCACTCAAACGACATCCTCTCCCCCACAAACACCCAGACTCAAACGACACCCCCTCCTCCACAAACACCCTGATCTACACGACACTCACTCCCCCTACCCTCCCTCCCCCACATAAAAAAGATTTAGAGAATGTTGTGGCAACGACCAGAAGGACGTGGGATTACGTGCACGTGAGTGTAAACGGCAGAATCGTTTGATGAAGGCCTGTGCACCTTTGGGGGTACAAATATCAGAAGATGAGAATAATAATGAAGCCAATTGTTTCACTATTGTAAGGTCACGTGTGTCATGTCTGAATCAGTGCCTCTTTAGTTTGTCGGTGACATCTTTTGTACACATACCTACCTACCTACCTACCGACATACATACATACATACATAGTGTGTATATATATATATATATATATATATATATATATATATATATATATATATATATATATATATATATATATATATATATATATATATATATATATATATATATATATATATATATATATATATATATATATACATAAACTGTTGTTGTTGTCAGAACCAGCAGATACAAGAGATGTTACCTGTAGATGAAGCAACATGCAGATGATAACTCAAATGATACTAATGTTGACGATTGTCAAAGGTAAACGTTTCCAGTTTTTTTTGTCTTTCTAACTTAATTGATATTCGTGGCTATGTGTCTGTGTGTGTGTGTGTGTGGCTGTGTGTGTGTGTGGCTGTGTGTGTGTGTATGTGAGCGTTTATGTTTGTGTGTTTGCGTTGCTTGCTATTTTCTATCGGTATATGTAAATTGGTGAGTGGGTATGT
This sequence comes from Candidula unifasciata, assembly GCA_905116865.2. Lineage (NCBI taxonomy): Eukaryota > Metazoa > Mollusca > Gastropoda > Stylommatophora > Geomitridae > Candidula > Candidula unifasciata. The sequence goes on along the minus strand of CAJHNH020000802.1, from coordinate 226,563 downwards.
ATGTGTGTGTGTGCGTGTGTGTGTGTGTGTGTGTGCGTGAGTGTGTGCGTGCGTCTTTGAGTGATTAAGTGGTACCCAATTTCCAAACTTTTCAATTGATATAATTAAGTAAAAGTCAAAAGAGATGGTGCCTGTGCTCGCCAGCGATGTATCTGACAGACGATGTTCAACTCATGTTTGATTGACCAAACGGCCTGTGGCTGATGCGGTCAACATCACGCTGGCTTCCGTTATCTCCCATGACTCTACCTGGTCGCCATGTAAGGTCGGCCCGGGAGTCAATGTCATGTTGGGAAAAACTACTGAGGCACTATGCGGATTTCAACCCACGACCTTTGGATCCGTAGTCGAGCGACTAGCCGCTACACCACAGTTGCTTCCGGTGATATCATTAGACTTTGCAAAGGAAGAGATAGAAAAATCACCGCCATGACAATAGTCAGTGTGGTTAGCAAGACCAGATAGCTTTGAGAAAGAATCTACGGTACGGCAAATAAAGCTATCGTTGGCATCGAGTGTCGTGTGCATTTCTCCTCAAACGTCCCGGTCGTATCCTATTTGCAATCAATGTTCATTTCGATGTCTCTCTTTACTTTCAGTGCAGCGAGATCAGTGACATCCTGTTACCGCGAATCCCACACAAATCGTATCATTCATGTCCCACTTGCCCACACCTTTTAGTACTAGAAGCCCGTCAAATCATCTTCTGTCTAACTCAAATTAATCATAACTGATTGCTTCATGTCTCTTTCCTCTTCACATTTTTTATTGTGACCTGTCAATGTGTGCCCTAAAATCAGAATTGAGTATACCTATTTTTACATTTGCCTTTTACATTATCTCAGTGTTTTCCTATTGTTTAGACACCTAATATTTTATCTCCTATAAATGTTTCATCTTTAGCGATGAGCAAGCAGGCGAATAAACAGGTTACACTAATAGGTTTCAGATTTAAGGTTTAGGGTTTAAACAACATCACGGCATAAAGGCAGTAACCCCTTAGTGTTCCGTTCTACTTCTAGCTCAAGCCTGAGTCTGAAGAAGCTCGGTCCAGTGCACGAACTCCGTACTACCGGCGAGGATCCTGAAATACTCTGGATAGATTTTAAACTCCTAATTTTCCCCGGGCAGCGCTCTTGGGCTACTCTTTTCGATTTTCAACTTCCAAGGAATTTTGATTTACGTGCGCAACAGTATACATGGGGTCCGATCTAACTACCCATACACCAGGGGAAATTACTAGAAGTCCACGTGAGAAAAATGTAGCCTTCTCGGGAGCTTGAGCCCAGAACCTCCAGCACTCGAGGCAGACCCCATACCTCGAGACCAAGCAGCTCTCCCAATTTGAAGAACAAAGTTACAGAACTAGACAACATGTGAACTTGCTAGGGCCCTTAGGCAATGCAATGTTTACTGAGTGTGTCGACATGACACTTGTCACTTAGACCTTTGACTATATTTGACCATACAATTTCTTATTATTGCTTTATTATTCAAACCCCCGAAGAAGATGTTAATTTACTGACACAAAGCGTGAACAAGGAACGCAAAGCGTGAACAAGGGACAGAAAGCGTGAACGAGGGACACAGAGCGTGAGCGAGGAACACAAAGCGTGAACGAGGGACACAAAGCGTGAACGAGGGACACAAAGCGTGAACGAGGGACACAAAGCGTGAGCGAGGGACACAAAGCGTGAACGAGGGACACAAAGCGTGAACGAGGGACACAAAGCGTGAACGAGGGACACAAAGCGTGAACGAGGGACACAAAGCGTGAACGAGGGACACAAAGCGTGAACGAGGGATACAAAGCTTGAACGAGGGACACAAAGCGTGAACGAGGGACACAAAGCGTGAACGAGGAACACAAAGCGTGAACGAGGGGGACACAAAGCGTGAACGAGGGACACAAAGCGTGAACGAGGGACACAAAGCGTGAACGAGGGACACAAAGCGTGAACGAGGGACACAAAGCGTGAACGAGGGACACAAAGCTTGAACGAAAGAATCTTGGATGCAGCAGAATAAATCTTTGGAAACAAAGAAGATACCAGGTAAAGCATGGATAACAGGTGACATCTTTGAATTAATTCGATGTTTCAGCAGCAGCAGCAGAGCAATTTAGCATAGTAAAAGGGAACGTACCGACACAAGTGAAGATGGCTAGAGAAAATGGATTAAACACCAGTGTGAGTCTATCAGTGTTGGTCTACAACAGAGCAACGCTAAGACAGCTTACGAGGCAATAACAGACTAACGAAACCACAAAAGCCCCTAATGCCTGATACACAGGAAAGTACTAGACAGGAAATAAAAAACAGCAATATTTGAGAGATAGACGGAGTATTGTAAAGACATATATAATCAAGAAGTAAAAGCTGACACTAAAACTCCCAGACCGTATTGTTTAAGAAAATATAGAAGTTGGCGACGCTGAAACATTGAGAGAGAAATTTAAGGTAGGCGATACGCTCACTAACAAATGGTAAATCGCCAGGTGTGGACAATGTCGCAGCTGGACTTGTGAAATTCGGATGACAGAAGTGTGCCAGAGAATGTGAGTAGCAACAAAGTGGACCAATGAATGGACACAATCGTTGGTGATTCCACTGCCAAAGAAAAAAAGTCTGAAAAGTTGCAACAATTATAGAACTATTGATCTTATCCCCCACGCAAGCAAAATATTGCTAAAGATCCTGCTTAACAGATGGAAAGCAAAATCTGAAAAAAAATACTAGCCGAAGAGCAGACGAGTTTCTAGAAAAAAAATTAGAAGATCCACAGTATAAATCTTCGACATCTGAACAATGAAAAACACATGACTACCGCAACCTTTCTGAATGTGCCTATTCTAAAATCAGTTTTATACAAGAAAATATACTCATTTTGAAACACAAAAATACCTCAACAACAACACCAATTAACTACGTGATACTGATATTGTGTCTTTAGGGACTGTTTGTCAGAGAATACTCCTCACAAATCCCAGAGTAATAACCCCCTGTGATACCGGAGCCCGGGCAAACCTAGACTTATATACATTTTCTGCGACAGTTCAGGGAAATATTTCCCACCTGCTAGAAACCGACTGGAGCCCATACATTTTGCTGATGGCGCTAAGACCAGGCTCAGATGTGACCGACACCGTAAGTTGCCTTCTTCTTCGGCTTCTGTTTTTGCACTTTAAAGTTTCGTTGACACGCTGTGTTGTGGTTCACCTCTAGGCCACCGCCGAACACACCCGCTGACACACACAGACACATACACAAATCGCGTCTCAGAATCTACACGGCGTAATCTGGTATCAGTAATAGTAGCTAACATGTGGTACGTGCCTTCGTACACTGCTATAGTACAACAATGACAAATGTTTGGCTCCCATATCCTCACACAGGTTTCAATGGATGAAATTCTATAAAATTAGAATCACCACACGTTCTAAAACCTGATTCAGTGCAGGACTCAGAAGCTTTGACGCAAGCACTTCCATATGGGCGCCGTTATACAGGGTCCAACACACACACAAAAAATCACACACTCAAAATCTAGATAATTTCTTAATTTGTTTGTTTTTTTAGTTAGGCCAACTGTCTTGATTAAATTAATTATAAAGCTTTTACAATATTTCGCGGCGCCCCTGTTAATATGCTCACAGTTTTGGAATCACTCTATCAAACAAACATTTACTGAATTTTTGGTATAGACTGATGCTGTGTAAGCTGTGAAGCTAGGAAGTATTCCTGGGATTGTGTTCGGTAATGTCAAGTCCACGGTGTCTGACTGACTAGCTAGCAGATGACAAACTTCAGCTTCCCAGGACTGTGTTCAGTAATGTCAAGTCCACGGTGTCTGACTGACTAGCCATCAGATTACTAACTACGGCTTCCCAGGACTATGTTCAGTAATGTCAAGTCCACGTTGTCTGACTGACTAGCCAGCAGATGACAAACTTCAGCTTCCCAGGACTGTGTTCAGTAATGTCAAGTCCACGGTGTCTGACTGACTAGCCATCAGATTACTAACTACGGCTTCCCAGGACTATGTTCAGTAATGTCAAGTCCACGGTGTCTGACTGACTAGCCAGCAGATGACTAACTACGGCTTCCCAGGATTGTGTTCAGTAATGTCAAGTCCACGGTGTCTGACTGACTAGCCAGCAGATGACTAACTACGGCTTCCCAGGACTATGTTCAGTAATGTCAAGTCCACGGTGTCTGACTGACTAGCCAGCAGATTACTAACTACGGCTTCCCAGGACTGTGTTCAGTAATGTCAAGTCCACGGTAACTGACTGACTAGCAAGCAGATGACTAACTTCGGGGCATGGCAATTTTCCAAACTCAACAAAAGATGATTAACTGGGTATATGACATTTTCCGATGTCAGGGCAAGATAATTACCTAAGGAAATAATATTTTCCGGCTGTAACCAAAAAGCGTCTTGTAAATCTGTGGAATGTGTGTGTGTATATATATGTGTGTGATATATATATATATATATATATATATATATATATATATATGTGTGTGTGTGTGTGTGTGTGTGTGTGTGTGTGTGTTTGTGTGTCTGTGTACATATGTGGTCATCATTTTGTCTTCTTTGTCTAGAGTTTTTTTTTAAATCTTTATTATTTCTTAAATGCAAACGATGCTCTTAAAAATGGACAGAACATTAGTGAGAGGTAGTTTCTTGAATAAGTGGCAGGGGTCGACCAGTCTGACGGTTGATACTGGACATTAAGGACACCCTGCGCATACAAACTCACAAGGTAGAACCTTTGCCAGTTTTTTTAAAAAAAAGGTTAGTTGTATTTCCTTTTCAGGACGTTGCATAACCAACCCCCACATTTTGTGGCTGTTGAGGTTTTTCTAGGCAAATTCTACATTCAGGAGTTTTCCATTGCAGTCAGCTCTTGGTACTAGGGTCGAAATCAAACGAACGAACGACTGAACGAACAAACTTTTTTTTACAAAAGGTTAAGAATTGGGCACGCAGGCCCGTCTAACATTCTGCCCTTCCACTCAAATCCATTCATACAATTTTTCTTTTGTACCTCGTTTCATAGTTAATAATAATAATAATAATAATAATAATAATAATAATAATAATAATAATAATAATAATAATAATAATAATAATAATAATAATAAAAAGAGGAATGCAAAATTAAAATTGTAAGAAATATAGAAAAGTTGAAAAAAAGGGCGAAAAAAAAACAACATTACAATATCTAAGTCTTAATTACACATGCTGGAATGTGCTCTAATTTAAAGAGTATAATAATAAGCATGTTCCAAAAATGATGTAAGTCTAAAAGGTTGCATAATATAAACATCATCAAAACCAATTAAATATTAGTTGCAATAATTGAAATCCATTCGACTGGCATCTTCAGTTTTAAACAATAATAATAACCTTTAGTTTAAAAAAAAATTAAAAAATTATCAAGACATCTCATGGAAATACATCATAGCCTTAACATACTATAATCTTTTAAGGGGGCATATAGTCTGTAGTGAGATAATATTCGAATAGTTTATGATTGTATCTATAGGGGTTATTGATATTTTTTTATTTCCGGTGGTAGGTTATTCTACAGCTGAGCTGCAGAGTACGCTAAGCTTGTTTTGTATAGGTCTATTCTAGGTTTATAGATATGCAATATGTTAAGGCGTTTGCTATGTCTTACTGTAATGAAATATAGGCAGAAAGGGGTTAAATGAACAAGCATACATTTCAGACCACCACACGGCGTACTAATCCATCACTGTGTGAAATGACAGAAATAGGTGATTAGAAAGCCATGGCCTAGCCAGCTATGCAGAACACACCGCCATGACATCTGACAGTGAGGGATGAAACATTCGACGAGTGCCCGTGAACTGTGACCAGCTGATGAGATACGTTCATCCAAACGTGACCACCAAAGACAGGTGACAGAGAAGTGATGGAGAAGGTACGCCAGAAAGAGCGGGAAAGCGGGGGAATAAAGTTAGCCCCGGAACCGCTGGAGAAGAGAGTTAGGGCTAGACCGCTAGAGAAACCGGTTAGGAGAAAACTAGTGCTGTACTTCGTTAGAAGGTATATGTTAAACTTGGAGTTTAGCTAGAACAGTGAGTTAGCCCCGGAACCGCTTGAGAAGTTAGTTAGTCCCGGAACCGCTGGAGAAGACAGTTAGCCCCGGAACCGCCATGTGAAGTTAGTTAGTCCCGGAACCGCTGGAGAGGACAGTTAGCCCCGGAACCGCCATGTGAAGTTAGTTAGGCCCGGAACCGCTGGAGAGGACAGTTAGCCCCGGAACCGCCATGTGAAGACAGTTAGTCCCGGACTGCTTGAGAGACCAGTTGAGAAAACTAGTGCTTTACTTCGTTTAGAAGGATATGTTAAACTTAGAGTTTAACTAGAACAGTGAGTTAGTCCCGGAACCGCTGGAGAGGACAGTTAGTCCCGGAACCGCTGGAGAGGACAGTTAGCCCCGGAACCGCTGGAGAAGACAGTTAGGGCTAGACCGCTAGAGAAACCGGTTAGGAGAAAACTAGTGCTTTACTTCGTTTAGAAGGATATGTTAAACTTAGAGTTTAACTAGAACAGTGAGTTAGCCCCGGAACCGCCATGAGAAGACAGTTAGGGCTAGACCGCTAGAGAAACCGGTTAGGAGAAAACTAGTGCCTTACTTCGTTTAGAAGGTATATGTTAAACTTGGAGTTTAGCCAGAACAGTGGTTAAGGAACTCGTAGAGGCATATGAATAGCCAGTAATAAGGAGTGTTCATATACTATTGCTTATTGAATTTATGAAATGTGTGTGACGAGAATATTATGAATAAACCAGCTCTTATGTAATTGATTACATCACTGGCCTTGTTCTTGAGTACGATTGAAGAGAGATGCGAACCATATTCATTCCACTTGGCCGACTTGGGCACATCTATTTCTTGGGGGATGTATACAGACGCCCCGTTTACAAGTGTGAGGATATTTGGATGCCGTGACCAACGATCAGTCTTGTGTACTCGACATCTTTAAAAAACAAGACTGCTGTTACAACATAACAAATAAGCAACTGCTATAAAAAGGTGAACTAAAAGCAAGTTTATGATTGTGCCTGCTGAGTAAGATAAGTCGAGAAAAACCGTCATCAGAATAGAGAGACGTAAACCAGACCAACAGCCTGCACCACCTTTTGGAGCCAACCGTCTACACTAGAATCAGGGGGACACGCCCGTTCTAGCCTGGAGCAAACCGTCTACACTAGAATCAGGGGGACACGCCCGTTCTAGCCTGGAGCAAACCGTCTACACTAGAATCAGGGGGACACGCCCGTTCTAGCCTGGAGCAAACCGTCTACACTAGAATCAGGGGGACACGCCCGTTCTAGCCTGGAGCAAACCGTCTACAATAGAATCAGGGGGACGCGCCCGTTCTAGCCTGGAGCAAACCGTCTACACTAGAATCAGGGGGACACGCCCATTCTAGCCTGGAGCAAACCGTCTACAATAGAATCAGGGGGACGCGCCCGTTCTAGCCTGGAGCAAACCGTCTACACTAGAATCAGGGGGAAACGCCCGTTCTATCCTGGAGCAAACCGTCTACACTAGAATCAGGGGGACGCGCCCGTTCTCATAATATAAACTTTCCTAACTTTACACACTCGGAAGACTATAGGAAAGTCAAGAACTGTCAGCTGTCCGATTTTACAAATAGGAACTGCAAAATAAGCGCGATTTTAAAGAACCTTGAACATTAACATTAATTAGTTTAAATATATTGTGATTTTCAATTTACAGTGGTGTAGGGAAAACCTTTTCTTATCTTTCCCTACCTTTCCTATTAACTTAAAAAATAATTCCAGGACAGTGCCGATTTTTAATTACAGTGTGTTGTGAAAAGAGAATTTTTTTTTCAGACCGCACTCAACAAGGTAATTTGACATTTTCTGTTTTTTCAATTTTAATTTACGTGCATTGGTTAATTTCCCAGATTTTTTTTAAAATGGCAGAACAGGGAACAGTAGAAGCCCAGTTCAGCAGAGTTTTAGGAGAAGTCAGCAAGGCTGTCTCCAGATTAGATTGTAGCGTTCGGAGACAGGGAATAACAGGGGTTATTGAACCTTTCAGGGAAGACACAAAAAAGTTTGAAAAGTGGGTAAACGAGATAGAAAAGTATGCTTTCCTTTCAGGTGCGACAAGTTTCGACATCAAACGTTTAGCATACCAGATGAGTTCTTCCCCGGTTTCAGAACACATAAGAAGAAGATTAGAGCAGAATGAAGAAGAAACATGGGAAGAACTGAAAAGAGACAGGTTAAGAAAATTAGGCTACAATAAGAATATAAGATTGCAAAAACTTAGGAAATAATCGCGAGGTCAGTAGCTATAACGGATTATGGCAGACAGGTAATAAAAGCACGTGCGCTGCTGATGATGAGACAAACAGATTAGAAGTAAGAGGGTTAAAAGAGAGGAATCCCATGAAACGGTTTAATAAAAGCTACATTAACGAAGTAAATGCTGTAACTGTAAACGGGACACACGGTCAATATTTTAAAGAAGAAGGGAACATAGAAACACGTAAGAAGTTAATAACGACTAAAGTTAAGTCGGAACAAGAAGAAGATAAAGAGGCTTGTTTGGCAATGGAATGGTTATGGGAAGTAAACGCGGTAGATGTAAAAATGCTAGATAGCAATAGCACACATAGGAAAGTAGAGAGGGTAGGGACAATTAAAGAAAGAAGTCAGCAGGATTTGTCTTATGCACAGGTGATGCCTACAGAAGAAGAAGGTGAAGGAATAAATACATTACCGTTTGTAGTTAGTAACATAAAGGTAGATCTATTCTCAGAAAACTACGACGCAGATAGTGAAATTGGGATCACAAACAAAACGGGTCGTAGAATTTTAGTCGCGGTTAGAACCAGGACTAATACTCTGTCTAGTGTGAAAGAATTAAAACCGTCAGAAGTACCAGTTAACGGTAAATTTGATCGTAGAAGAGAAGAAGAAGAAACAGTAGAAACTTCGCCTTACAAGAGAAAGAAACATGAGACAAGAATTTCTGAAATTAATTCACATACAGATCTAAAAAAGAATATAGTTTTACAGATACAGAGGGACGTAGGGAAAGCCAAACTAACAGAAGAAGGAAGAGTCTGTAGAAGCAAAGGTGGTAATCTTGAACCTGGACCGGTCGAAATCGACAGAAGCTGTAGGACTGACGAGACACAAATGACATATATTATAACTGAACCAGTAGAAGATAACCAATTTTTAATGTCTTTCATTTCATATCGAGTCTAATGGGCATAAAGGCTAACAAATAGCGAACAGAAATCGGCAGGGGGCATGATTTTCTACACGCGGGATTAATTACAAAGCGGCAAATTAGTATGCCGAGTTTGTTAGGGGAACAATACTTTAGTAGATATTATAAATCGTATATGAACTCTATATTGATGAGTAGGGGGGTTACCCGCCAACACATCGCCCTCCTTTCCTTTTCCCATGACTGAATGAAATGGGATCGCTCGTAAAATGGTTCAATAAATGTGGGATTGTAGGGTGTATAACAAGTAATTAGTTTCATTAATTACAATTTACGTACGCTATATTGCTGTGTACAGAGGTACCGCGCTCGCTACACATATTCTGTTGTTGTGTCTACATGTCATTTGTCCTACAAGATTAAATATATACCATTGTTTTGTTCTTACCATTTAATATTTACATTTGGTTTTGCACTATGAACGTTTTTTTTTATCGTGCTGTACTCTCCCGGACAAGTGAAAATCCACACGTTCGGTTGTGGGTGTAGATTACAATACCTACATGTTTTATGTTCGCTAAGAGAGTTACTGGCCACAAAACCTCTCTTATACATTCTGTCAGAATGATGACTGATTGGAGATTAACCAGACTTTACTGAGGTACACAGTTAGAAACGTACTTGACGATAAGCCAGTCCAAAGCATGACATGATTGGTAACTGAATATAGGCCGGCTATTTCTTTACAGAAGATGCGATATGCATTAAACAGAGGAAGCAACCTCTTAGGGAAGCAACAATAAACCCTGTGGATTATCACAGTAGATAAATGCCTGTAAATACAGGTGGTGGCATTGTACATTCGACTTGAGGAAATGCTACTATTGTTTCCGAGAAATTTCTCTCCAATTAATATACCTAACGGTATAAGAATTATTTATACTCTGTAAAGGTTATACCTTATTATTCAATCTATGTTGACTTTCTCAGAGATTCTATTTTCACCCTTTCTTGGGGAGATGACATTTTCGAGTTTTATTTTATCGATAACTGGGGATACATGGCATGTCATTTCTTGTATACAATGTTTTCAGGTTTGAGTTTATAAAGGAGGAATTCAGATACTATTCCTTTATACTTCAGACAACTCCGCACATTCATTAGGGATACCAGTGAATAAGAGGTTGTTATGCTAATACAACGAGGGAGTTGTATCGTTTTTTTTTTTATGTCTTTAGAATTATTGACTATTAGTTATTGTATGCATGTCACGTTTTCATTATTCTGCATGAATTTTATGATGTTACATGTTATGTTGTATGCTTTCATTACGTGGCTAGATGTTCACATAAGGTTTAGTTAGGTAGCGGGTATAATTAGAGTAGTTTTTATAAAATTGAAGATAGGAAACAATTTTGTTAAAAAGTGTGAAGGGCGAATGTAATGAAATATAGGCAGAAAGGGGTTAAATGAACAAGCATACATTTCAGACCACCACACGGCGTACTAATCCATCACTGTGTGAAATGACAGAAATAGGTGATTAGAAAGCCATGGCCTAGCCAGCTATGCAGAACACACCGCCATGACATCTGACAGTGAGGGATGAAACATTCGACGAGTGCCCGTGAACTGTGACCAGCTGATGAGATACGTTCATCCAAACGTGACCACCAAAGACAGGTGACAGAGAAGTGATGGAGAAGGTACGCCAGAAAGAGCGGGAAAGCGGGGGAATAAAGTTAGCCCCGGAACCGCTGGAGAAGAGAGTTAGGGCTAGACCGCTAGAGAAACCGGTTAGGAGAAAACTAGTGCTTTACTTCGTTTAGAAGGATATGTTAAACTTAGAGTTTAACTAGAACAGTGAGTTAGTCCCGGAACCGCTGGAGAGGACAGTTAGCCCCGGAACCGCCATGTGAAGTTAGTTAGTCCCGGAACCGCTGGAGAGGACAGTTAGCCCCGGAACCGCCATGTGAAGTTAGTTAGGCCCGGAACCGCTGGAGAGGACAGTTAGCCCCGGAACCACCATGTGAAGACAGTTAGTCCCGGACTGCTTGAGAGACCAGTTGAGAACACTAGTGCTGTACTTCGTTAGAAGGTATATGTTAAACTTGGAGTTTAGCTAGAACAGTGAGTTAGCCCCGGAATCGTTTGAGAGGACAGTTAGGGCTGGATCGCTAGAGAAACCGGTTAGGAGAAAACTAGTGCTTTACTTCGTTTAGAAGGTATATGTTAAACTTGGAGTTTAGCCAGAACAGTGGTTAAGGAACTCGTAGAGGCATACGAATAGCCAGTAATAAGGAGTGTTCATATACTATTGCTTATTGAATTTATGAAATGTGTGTGACGAGAATATTATGAATAAACCAGCTCTTATGTAATTGATTACATCACTGGCCTTGTTCTTGAGTACGATTGAAGAGAGATACGAACCATATTCATTCCACTTGGCCGACTTAGGCACATCTATTTCTTGGGGGATGTATAGGCACGACTGTGCCACATTACATTGTATTTAAATAATGGCCAAAGGTAACAAGGAGCATATTTAGATATGATTTTCTTAATAAGTTTAGCTTTATTGAATATTAGGCGTTCCTGGAGCAGTAATAACATAAGTTCTTTATATATATGCGAACAGTCACTTCCATGACTATTAGCTTTTAAACGAACAGTCCTTCTGTGGAGTGCTTTCAGTCGTTTGATGACTGAATTTGCACATCCATCCCATATTGTGGAGCAATGTCTATGTGGGTCTGAATATGAGAAGTATAGAATAATTTCCTAGTGTTTTCATCCAGAAAGTTTTTGATTGTTGCCAGTTGGTATACCTTTGTAGCAGTTTGCTTAACAAGTGTTTGCACATGGGAGTTGAAGATAAGATTTCCATCGATGATCAGGCCGAAAGTTTTGTGCTCAGTTACACTTTCTACTAATGTGTTACCTAGGTAGAGTTGAAGGGTTCTATGAGAGTTTAAAGTGCACAGTTTTTGTCTTGTTGTTATTAACACAGATTGTGTCTTACTTATGTTGATTTGTATGCGGTTTGCGTAGCTCCAGCTAACTACATTGTTTAATTCTTGTTGCAAAGACAACTCTAGTATATTACAAGTTCGAGCATTTGAATGGATGGTACAGTCATCAGCGAATAAATCGCACGACGACGACAGACTTAAGGGCAGATCGTTTATGTAAATTGCAAATAGAAGGGGGCCAAGAATAGAACCCTGAGGAACTCCAGAATTTAAAGAAGTAGTCTGTGATATAGATTTATTATGTGAAACAACTTGTTTTCTATTTAATAAAAAATATGTTATTAATGTTAATAGGTTAGAACTCACTTTCATTGTTACCAGCTTTCTGATAAGAATAGTGTGGTCTATCATGTCAAAGGCCTTTTTAAAGTCTATAAACACTGGACCACATATCTTTTCTTCGTTAATATTCTGATGTCAGTTTTCTATCATATTTGTTAAGGCAGTATGACAAGAATATTTTGGTCGAAACCCTGACTGGTTGTCAAGAATAAGTTCGTTGTGATCTAAATGTTGGAGTATTATTTTGTAAATGTGTTTTTCTAGTGGTTTCGATATTGATGATAGTAGAGAGATAGGTCTATAGCTAATGGGAATACTACTGTCTAATGATCTAGATTTAAGATGAGGATAGACTTTGGCAATTTTAAAGGCTGGTGGAAAGTAACCCTTGGCGATGCACTGGTTGTAAATTAAGGTTAATGACGTGCAAGACATGCTGTCCGCAGCTGGGATCGAACTCGGCACCCCGGCATCACAAAGCAAGTTCGCAACGCCCAAGCCACAAACATGAGATGAGAGCGACGTTCTGCGAAAATTCTGCTATACAGTCCGTGTAATGTGTTATTTCATCTTGCTCGCTCCAACAGGGAGGGTGGGATCAAATGTAAAGTCTGTTATTTGTTCTCTTGTGTTGCTTTCTTGAAGAAGAAACGTGGAATCAAATATAAAGTCTATCATTTGTTCTCTTGTGTTGCTCGCTTCATCAAGAAATGTGGAATCAAATGTATAGTCTGTGTCATTTGTTTTCCTATGCTGCTCGCTTGAAGACGGGACGTGGAATGAAATTTAAGTGTGTGTTATTTGTTTTTCTATGCTGCTCGCTTGAAGATTCAGTCACATATAAAGTATTTTTTTTTTTTAGTTGCAAAGCAAACTCAGTAACAATCAGTAACAATCAGTAACAATCAGTACCACCTGGTGGTTACATGGGTGGTGGTTACATGGCTGGAGGCTACATATAAATAGTAAGCCGTTTTAATGAGATGACCAATATATATGTGTTCACTTTTTTTGGGGGGGGGGGCGGGGAGGGGGGGGGCTGTATTTATTTACTGACCACAATCTTTAGTTATATATATATATATATATATATATATATATATATATATATATATATATATGGCAAAGACCTGCTACATGATGATGATGATGATATATATATATATATATATATATATATATATATATATATATATATATATATATATATATATATATATATATATATATATATATATATATATATATCATCATGTAGCAGGTCTTTGCAGAACGTCGGTCTCATCCCGATCTGCCTGTAAGAAACCCGGTCTCTTGCCAGCTCTCCCACCTCATGAACTTTCACACTCAAAGAGTCACTTATATCCTGTACCCATCTTGTGTCGGCCGACCCCCGCCCCTCCTTCCTAGTACCTTGCCTTCTGCTATAATTCCTTCCAATCCGTTGTGGCGCTTGATATGACCAAAATTTTTCAGCTTTCGAGTAAAGATGCTGTTTATTAGCCAATCTTCCTTGATGTTCAGATCCTTCAAGATGTCAGTATATCTCCTCTTTTTTGTCTAAGATATTATTGGAATCTTTCTATAGCATTTCAGCTCAAAAGCCCCTATTCTCTTTCTTAAGGACTGGGAGATAGTCGACGACTCATATCCGTGTGTGCCACAGGGAAGATGTAGTCTCTCAGAATTCTAATTTTGATCTCCATGCTGGTGCTTAACCATAGACTTTTAAGGCTGTTCAATCTTTGCATTGCTATGGCCATCCTCCTTTTAATTTTTGTCAGTCTCCACTGCTGTTTATTATAGAGCTTAGATATTCAAAGTTTGTGATATATTTAATGTATTCATCATTTATTGTTATTTTAAGGTGACAGCCCGTCTTATTTGTGGACATTATTTTCACTTTCTTTAAATTCAAGAACAGATTTTGATCTTCACTGTGCTTTTAGACGGAAAATATCAAATTTGCTATTCCCTTTACGCTGTTGGAAAGGAGGACTGTGTCATCTGCGTAGCGGAGTTCCGGAATAGGGTTGCCATCAATTTAGAGTGGATCATAACTGTCACAAGTCTGGTCATTTTTGACATTTCTCATTTCATTTTCTGCGTATATATTGAATAGGTCTGGTTAGAGAATGCAAGCCTGCCTTACTGGCTGTTGCACCTGGAACCAATGAGATGTTTCACCAGCTGCTCTGATGGGTGCTTGCTGTTTATGCGAAGGATTTTCAATTAAATACACCAAATGCACTGGAAACCCCACACTTCTCATAACAGTACACAGGTTCTGATGTTTGACACAATCAAATGCCTTGCTATAATCAATAAATCAAGCATGAAGATCTACGTTGTATTCTCTGCATTTTTCAAAAGTTATTCTCATATTAAAGATGTGATCCCTAGTTCCTCTACCCTGTCTGAAACCCGCTTGTGCTTTATGTAGCTCATAGGCTCTCATTTAAATAACGGTGCTAAATGATCTAAGCAGAAAGTTAACCCTAACAGAGCCTCATTACGTCCTACCCTACAAAGATTTAAAAGTTGTAGCTCGGAAAATATAAGGAACGAAAAGTATGAGGAAAACGGCGAAGTCTACTACTTACCGACAGTTAAATCTTTTATATGTGAAAATTGCGGCACAGAAGTTGAAAATAGTGCCCGAATATCTTGTTCTTTCTCTCTGTCCGCCATTTCAACAGGGCGCGGCTTGTTCGCGATTCTCGTTAAGGGCGAGACATAATCAATAATGTGCGTTTTAATGTACGCGCTCGTCGCCTCGGGACAACTTCAAACCAGCAGCCGCCACAATGGCGCTCCACTATCCCGACCACCCCTTGACCGTGGCAAATGCGACCACGCCGGCAGCTGCGACGGAAGAAGTAGCTCATGACTGTTTCCTTGCGACTATAGTGCCACATCCGAGAGTATTCCCCGTGCCGCTACGCGCGGCGGGATACTCTCGGATGTGGCACTATAGTGGCATTTAGGCCGGTACGCGTGGCGCGGAAGGGGCTTAACTAGATGGCTAGGACTCACGAGCAAAAACAATGAAGGAAGCTGCAGGAGAAGCGGTAGCTGCTGCTCGTGAGTCCAAGCCATCTAGTTTAGCCCCTTCCGCGTAGTGGCGCGTGGGATACTCTCGGAGGTGGCACTATAATCGGCGAAAAGTGGTCGGCAACTTACATATAACTGTGGCCCTGCCGTAGGAATGCGCTATCGGAAGTATTCTTGCGTGTCGCTAATTTTTCGTCCGTAGTTAATCCTAGTTTTGCCGCCGTTTAATCGTCGTAAAAAAGTCCGTTGCGTTTCGCGAAAATGTCGTGCGCAATTAATCCTACTTTTGACGCGGTAGATTCGTCGGAAAAGAAATGCGAATTTTAGATATGAGTGAGGCTCTATTAGAGTTAACTTTCTGCGTAGATCATTTAAAGGAGAGCCTAGCTCAAATAGTAATTTCTTTTCAATCCTTTTCATGATAATTCGTAAGAGGATTTTGCTAGCATGACTTATTAATGCGATGGTACAGTAGCTGGAGCATAGTTTCAGGATTTGCTTTCTTTGGGAGAGGGAAATAGACTGTTCTTTTCCACGCTTTAGGCCATATGCCACTGTTCCAGATCTTCGTGCACAGTGCATGGTAGATTCGGACGCTGGCCTCTCCTCCTGCTTGAATTAGTTCTCCTGGTATTTCGTCGCAACCTGGTGACTTTCCATTCTTCAGGCTGTGTATTGCTGATCGTACCTCATCCAGTAAAGGCTCTGGTTCTTTTTTATAACTTTCACAAGTCGTTTTTGAATTACCTGTCACATCCTCATACATTTCTGTACAGTATTCTTTCCATCGTTCCTATATGTCGTTGGTTTCCGTTATTGCGTTAAAATTTTTTTAATCACTTATTACATTGTAGAAACATGCGTTGACACAAACATAATCATCTTGCAGCTGTGCATGGTTGAACTGTCCAACAGTTCATGTTCCGGAAGCCCAGTTGACTGCATCACATGTCCGTACGTAAATCTGACTCTAGTGAAAATGTCTGTCAGTCTCATACTGAGAGCCTCTCATAATGGCAAAGCACTACGTATGGAATGGAACCAGGATGCAGGAAGAACCGTATATTCTGACAAAAACTATACCCTTCCCAGAATTGCTGGTGAGTTAACCCGGAGCATACCCACTTTCACATAGTCCAATTCATTACCATTTTTGTATTCCAATTATTACTTTTCCCCCTTACTGTGTTTTACTCTTTTGCCTCTCTAATTGTTTTCTTACTATAATTTCGTATGCCTTGATCATCACCACTAATTTTTATATTATTTCCGTTAAGCAGTGAAAATGAATATTTTGCAAACGGGAAGAAGCATGGCCAGAGCTGATAGCATCAACCCTGTATGGACTATGTTTGGGATAATGTTGATTCTCTGACGCTAACACTATCCCGTGACTGAGGAGTTAAGGTTTTTTGAAGCATGTGTATACCATCTCAGTGATAAGGACAAGAAATACTATAATATGCTTCAGACGAGTACCATTCAACCCTGTAAGTAAGAAGAACTCTACAGCAGGAGTTTACCTTTCTTCCGTGGGGGGGGGGGGGTGGGGGAGGGTCCCTCGTCGATAATTGTTTCGACCTTTTATGCTCCTAGACAATTTTAGAGGGTGGGCCGGCCTGGGTCATGACGCCAAGCAACGGACATTTCCTGCTGCGGTTGGCAGTTGGCAGAGAGGCACAGGCAGACGTTCATTGGGTATATTTGGTTTGAGAGATTTAGAAAGAAACGATCAGAAGGTGAACATGTACGATTGGAGATATGCCAAGACCAGCTTGGGATCAATTTTAGGAACAAAGGTTGCTTTGGCTTGACAACCTTACTTTCTGTCAACAGTGGTAGAGACAGTCACTCCCTGTTCCACTACTCTGTGGCTACCGTAATGCCTGCCTAAATATTACCCACTTGCTCACCAAATGCTGGTAACTATATGTAGATTGTCAAGCATCAGTTAGCAGGCACTGGTGCAGAACTATCCAATTTGTTATCTGTTCATTTCCGAACACGCCTTACTGTGCTGGCGAAAACATTCAAAGGATTCTAAATCCTAGGGGCCTCTGAAGCGACGCTTGCCACTATGCACGGAATAGGCCTTTCGGCATTTATGTTACCATGCTTGCAGTTCGTTACACTCACGATATATTTGTGCGTCTGGTTCTAAAACCAGCTGAAAGCAGTGACTGCCTCCACCTACATTCTTAGATTAGATATTTCTGTATCAAATGCTGGTTTCAGTGTCTTAGCTTCATCTAATCGCATTTGCCCATGGACAACACAACTGCACTTCTTGTACCTACCAGTAACACATTCAGCTATATAGACAATCACATCACTTACCAATAGCTGAAATGTATTCCTCCCCTCGCCCAATTATGTTCAAACATGGATGGATAGCGGATTCTGTCTTGTGCATTTACCATTCTAAATTGTCCATTCACCAGTCTTTGGCGCCTAGCTGAATCAAAGACTTCATGAAGGATTCGTTGTTGTTGTTTCCTGTGACTACTTCGAATTGTCAGCCCATTTGTAGCATGTTGAACCTGGCTGCAGTAGTCAGCAGTACCGGACAGATGATCAATATAGTGAGTGTCTCTTGTACATCTAAAAATCGCATACATGGCTTCATTCTGTCTGTGTCTGAGCTTCATCAGCTGATTCTTCAGTATTCTAAACATAAAATATGCTACTGAGAGGACCAGACAGTGGTTATGAACAGCCATCTTTGTTACTCTATGCCAGGGGCTATCATACACTTCAGTACAATGAGTCCCTTTTGGCATTTTGCTCTTGTTGCTTGTCGACTTGGCCCTCGAAAGAAGGCTTCAGTCGAAGATGAATCAGGTCAATTTATTTGCTTTCTCTGTTGATGTGTCTGTTATTATCTCTGATTATTGTTGTTCGTCGATCAAAAATGAGGATAAACACTCTTTCTTTCATCGTTCATGAAGCTGAAGTTGATTGTCTGTGAGCCTAATACCGGTCTATGGCTGGGGACACTTATAGGTAAAGGACCTGTTATAGGGTATTTTTAAACCTGTCTGCGCTGTTCAGCTGCCATTTTCTAGATGCCTGAGAAGTCGCTGAGTCTCTGTGGATATACATTCACCATTCAGTTCGGTCTTTTGCAGAATCTTTCAGGTGTCAGAGCTTACACTAAAGACTTTTAGTGATGCTTTTAGCATGCTCTTAGAGCTTATTTCTTCCTATCTTCCTATATCTCATCATAAAAGATTATTTTTTTTGGGACTGGTTCAGCCACCATGTGACTGCATCAGTATGGTATCGATGCTGAGAAGGTCAGCTCTATCCAACACGAAGTATCCAAGACCCTGTCTCGCCGCTTAATGTTCTCAGACAGACTGTGCTGAAGTGGTTGAACTTCTTAGTATGATGTCTGTATGCTGTCTATGTCTCACAGTCACACAGCGGCACTGGAAGAACTGCAACTCTGTAAGCTGTCTATGTCTCACAGTCATACGGCGGCACTGGAAGAACTGCAACTCTGTATGCTGTCTATGTCTCACAGTCATACAGCGGCACTGGAAGAACTGCAACTCTGTATGCTGTCTATGTCTCACAGTCATACGGCGGCACTGGAAGAACTGCAACTCTGTAAGCTGTCTATGTCTCACAGTCACACAGCAGAACTGGAAGAACTGCAACTCTGTATGCTTTCACTTTAGTTTTGCAGACAGTTTCTACATCGATGTCAGACATTGCAGTATAGTCTGCCAAATGTAGAGCTGACTTTAGAGTTCCTGGTATCTGCCTCATAGTCGACAGAGCTGAATTTAGAGATCCTGGTATCTGCCTCATAGTCGACAGAGCTGACTTTAGAGATCCTGGTATCTGCCTCATAGTCGACAGAGCTGACTTTAGAGATCCTGGTATCTGCCTTATAGTCGACAGAGCTGACTTTAGAGATCCTGGTATCTGCCTCATAGTCGACAGAGCTGACTTTAGAGATCCTGGTATCTGCCTTATAGTCGACAGAGCTGACTTTAGAGATCCTGGTATCTGCCTCATAGTCAACAGAGCTGACTTTAGAGATCCTGGTATCTGCCTCATAGTCGACAGAGCTGACTTTAGAGATCCTGGTATCTGCCTCATAGTCAACAGAGCTGACTTTAGAGATCCTGGTATCTGCCTCATAGTCGACAGAGCTGACTTTAGAGATCCTGGTATCTGCCTCATAGTCGACAGAGCTGACTTTAGAGATCCTGGTATCTGCCTCATAGTCGACAGAGCTGACTTTAGAGATCCTGGTATCTGCCTCATAGTCGACAGAGCTGACTTTAGAGATCCTGGTATCTGCCTCATAGTCAACAGAGCTGACTTTAGAGATCCTGGTATCTGCCTCATAGTCGACAGAGCTGACTTTAGAGATCCTGGTATCTGCCTCATAGTCGACAGAGCTGACTTTAGAGATCCTGGTATCTGCCTCATAGTCGACAGAGCTGACTTTAGAGATCCTGGTATCTGCCTCATAGTCGACAGAGCTGACTTTAGAGATCCTGGTATTTGCCTCATAGTCGATGGAGCTGATTTTAGAGATCTTGGTGTGTGTCTCATAGTAGATAGAGCTGACTTGAGAGATGTTTGTGTACCTCATAGTCGATGGAGATGAGAGATTTTGGTGTGTGCCTCATAGTCGATGGAGATGAGAAATCTTGGTGTGTACCTCATAGTCAATGAAGATGAGAGATCATGGTGTGTGCCTCATAGTCGATGGAGCTGACTTTAGAGATCATGGTGTGTGCCTCATAGTCGATGGATCTGACTCTGGAGATGTTGGTGTGTGCCTCATAGTCAATGGAGCTGACTTAAGAGATCTTGGTGTGTGCCTCATAGTCAATGGAGCTGACTTTAGAGATATTGATGTTTGCTTTGTAGTCGATGGATTTGGCTTAAAAGATCCTGGTGTGTCTCAAAGTCGATGGAACTGACAAGAGATGTTGGTGTGGGCTTTGTAGTCGATGGAACTGACTTAAGAGATGTTGGTGTGGGCTTTGTAGTCGATGGAACTGACTTAAGAGATGTTGGTGTGGGCTTTGTAGTCGATGGATACATTTTGAGACAATGTAGGACCGAGCTATGTAAGTCTATACAGAACCCTTCATTTCTTGCCATTTATTAAAATGGTTGGTTCCGTTTGTACTTTGCCTGATGCTGGCTGTTACGTTATTTTGGTTTTTTCCGTGCTGATGGTATGCCCAGAGTTAGTACAGACATTAACAAAATATGTCCATATTATCTTGTTGATTTGCTTCTAAGCCAGCAATAAAAGCACGGTTGTCGGTACAGAGAAGATACCTGATAGTACAAGATCTAGCCTTGGTATTTCTGCTTCAAGCCGCCTCAAGATGAAGAGGTTTTCATTGATGCGGTAGCTGAAATCAAGTCCTATATCTCCTTCGCAAAAAGCATCCGACAGCACGGCTGAGAACCTGATACTGAACAGAGACGGTACATACTCACGCCCTATCACAGCTAGTTACTGTGTCCACTGGTTTAGCTATAGTCATCCTAAAAAAAAAGAATGACTGACGGTTTCTTTCAAAGTCGAGCAAATCTCCCCGAGAGGTACAGAGTAACATACTGCAAACAAATAACCCAGTAAACCGGATGTACACTCAGGTCCGGCCGCAAGCACAAAGCCCCTATGGACGAACGACTATAAGTTTCTTCCAGAGTTTACAGCTGATGAACGCAGAGCAAAAGAAGACACACAAAAAGTCTACCAATCCTTCTTGCTGGCCACACTGCCTGTTGCTATGGGATGTGATTCCCATGCGTCTCCATAACACAATGTTAATAACTCTTCCAACGAAAAAAAGGATCGATGCCAACAAACAAACATGCACACAGACAAACCCACAGTCTTATGTATTAAATTTTCACACAAACACATGTGTAGGTTTTAAGTTGTATTGTTTGTGTAAATTGTTGCATGTTCAGTATTTGGTCTTTCTGTTTCAGAAGTGGATATTGCCAGCATGACGTTAACTACCAATGGTTCGGTCCGGAGAAGTGTCAGCACACATTGTCACTTTGCCATATCTGTGTACCCAAGAGACTTCTTTGAGCTGTGCTGTTCCAGTGCCATCACGCCCTGCTACAGTCAGATGTCCTTCCGCGCTGTTGTAGTCGCCAACAACGGAACGCCGTGTGTCACTTACTCGGCAAGTGCAAACAGCACTGGAATCATGAAACTATCCTACTCGCTGTGTTTAAAGACTAATTATACTGAGAGTGAGACCTGCTCAGTGCGAACAGGTGAGTTGTTACTATGCCGTGTACATGTTCAGTGCGAACAGGTGAGTTGTTACTATGCCGTGTACATGTTCAGTGCGAACAGGTGAGTTGTTACTATGCCGTGTACATGTTCAGTGCGAACAGGTGAGTTGTTACTATGCCGTGTACATGTTCAGTGCGAACAGGTGAGTTGTTACTATGCCGTGTACATGTATAGTGTGAAGAGTTTGATGTTCGGGAAATTATGTCGTGATATGTTGAATTATGAGGTAATTTTGTTTGAACAAAACTCACAGAGTAGCACTCTTTTCAGATCACGGCTACGAACGTCATCATCTTTACTAACACAAACTTCGTAATCGTCCTGTCTTTCTTTGTTTGTGTCGACTGTGACTCCGGCACGTTATTTGCATCAGTTGGTTTACATGACCGGACTCCGGCACGTTATGTTCATCAGTTGGTTTACATGACCGGACTCCGGCACGTTATGTTCATCAGTTGGTTTACATGACCGGACTCCGGCACGTTATGTTCATCAGTTGGTTTACATGACCGGACTCCAGCACGTTATGTGCCTCTGTTTTGTTTATGTGACCGACTCAAACCCATTATTTGCATCACTTTATTTACATGACTGGACTACGGCATGTTATATGCCTCATTTTGTTTACGTGGCCGGACTCAAGCACATTAGGTGCATCAGTTCATTTACATGACCGGACTCAGGTACGTTATGTGCCTCTGTTTGTTTACATGACGGACTTCGGCACGTTATATTCATCATTTGGTTTACATGACGGTCTCCGGCACGTTGTATGCATCAGATTGTTTAGGACCGGACTCTGGGTTGTTATGTACATCTGTTTGTTGACGTGACCGGACTCCTACATATTATGTACCTGTGCTGGACGAACACGAACAGGTTTTGAGTCATGGTTTTTGTCTGTGTTTCTCAGTATATCTAAATGTTCTTCAGGGTGTTGCCTACGTTTACTGGGGCCCCATTTTGGGGAAAACAAGAATAGACCCACTACCTCCCCAAAAGCATGTCGTAGGAGTCGACTAATTGGGGAGCTTCCTTTGAAGTCGGAGTGCATCTGCCGGAGAGGCAAGGAACCAACAGTCTGTATTCAAGAGAATGAGATCTGTAAAACTGATGCACACGCAACACTCAGGTTCTGGAGCAGGACTGCAGTTCAGTAGTGGACGATCAACCAGAACTTTCCGCCAGAGTTTACAGCTGGTGAACGCGAAGAAGAACAAGAAAAAGGAGGCACTCTACACTCTTTGGTCACATGATGAGAAGCGGAAAACGGGTGTGCATCGTGTCACTGGTAAAGCTGGAATAGAAGAGAGGCAGAGGGAGACCGAGAGAAAAGATACTGGACAGTCTGACATCATGAAAAGATCATCTGTGTCAGAACTGACTGAAAGTACACGAGGCACTACCAAAGCTACACGCCAGGGACTTTTGAAGAAAAGACATGAGCTTTTTCCAGTCCATCGGGCGTATTGGGCACGTTGTGTAAGATCTGGACTGTATACACCCATCAGCACTTGACAGGTGATATGGTCAACATCATGGCGACTGCCTTTACTTCCCAGAACTTTACCTAGTTTCACAGTTAGGGCTAGATTATGTGATGAGAGATTTTTTGTCGATTTGAAAATAAACATGCTAACCTTGGCAATTCGTACTTACATCTTTGGTGCTCTAAATCGCCAGGCTCAAAACCCATAAATTCCCACCCCTCCCTCACCACGTCCCACCAAGTCCCACCTCTTCCCCACCACGTCCCACTAAGTCCCACTCTCCCTTACCAAGTTCTACCCCTCCCCCACCACGTCCCACCAAGTCCCACCTCTCCTCACCACGTCCCACCTCTCCCCATCAAGTCCCACCTCTCCCAACCACGTCCCACCAAGTCCCACCTCTCCTCACCACGTCCCACCTCTCCCCATCAAGTCCCACCTCTCCCAACCACGTCCCACAAAGTCCCACCTCTCCTCACCACGTCCCACCAAGTCCCACCTCTCCCCCAAAACGTCCCACCAAGTCCCACCCCTCCCCCCCACCACGTCCCACCAAGTCCCACCTCTCCTCACCACGTCCCACCTCTCCCCACCAAGTCCCACCTCTCCAAGTCCCACCCCTCCCCCACCACGTCCCATGCAGCCCCAAACATGGTCAATACACACAGTTAGAAAGAAAAAAATCTATAAAACTCATATCCTAATGTTATATAATTCAATGCATACTTCATCTACTAGAGAGTGTGTGAATCATTGATGCCTCTTTATTCCAATTACAGAGAATGACGTGTACTTACCAGACTGGGGTAGGTTTAACTGTTGTTTCGTCTAGTGTCCATGTTCTGTGTTTGGTGTCACATTTTTCCTTTGTTTTCACATCATCAGTACCATTGGTAGTCTGGTAGTCTTGTAATCTTAATTTAAGCCTCATAGCAAACGGGTCACCTCATCTTTGCTCCGCTCCTATGCCAACGAAAAACACCCAGAATGTTTATCACAGTCCTTGTGGAAAGATTGACAGACTGCTGTCTCAGCATATCTAGCATACACCCGCATTAAAGCATACGGTAGCCATCCGAAGTGTTAACACAAACAGTCCAACATTAGAAATGCAGTTCATCATTGATGATAGAAGAACTTGTCGCCAACAGATCTGCAGTTGCCCACGCGATCAATTTTAATCACATATGGGCACCACCAACATTACGACCACAGACATCGCGCCATTTTCTGAATCTACAATTCACACCATCACGTTGGTCACAGTAGAAAAAATGAAATCCGCCGCTCACAGTGTCACGCCATGCATTCAGCCCAGAAGCTGGGTGACAAAACTATATCCAGTCTACAAATGGAGCAAAAATGCATCGGCCACCGTCCGGCAGAAGTAAAAAGTTTGCCTCGGCTCCAAACAGTGCCCCTGCCTAGCGTCCATTTTTACCGGAACCAAACAGTATGATTGATTCTGTATGCTGGGAACAAGCAGTGTCAACTAATTATTTGACAACCACAAACCATTGATGGAGACAGGAATGCGTCTCGTTTTGGACGGCACTGGTATCACATGGTCTCGGACATAGACTGCCGGCCTTTCATTGAACATTTTTTCCTGCGACTGTTTAACGAAAACAGGGCTTGTACCTCATTAACCTACTTTCATTATTATTCGCATGGTGTATATACTTTATAACCCTATTATGTTGTCCTACACACATACGTACATACACACATTCATAAATACTTACAAACATAATACATATACCGTGGAATCACGTTCTCAAACTTAGTTTGATCCTTAAATGTTACCGTGCTGCTCTGTGACTCTGATGAATATGTTGAGAGGCGAATCTGAGCACCTATGGGTGTGTCCGGAGTGCTGTGAAGATAATATAACTCCTAACTCATAACTAGTTCTATGACTAAAGCCCAGAAGTAAGTGAATCATTCTTTCAGCCGAAGTTTACAGTCGATACAAGCTAACAAAGGAACGATATAGACAAGCAACGAAAATATATATAACCTTCTCACCAATGATAAACATATATCAACGGAAAACAAATGACACTTCTCTTGTATGAGACGGTCGATGTTTCAGCTACAAGTTGTTAGAAACTGTGCGACTGCTCATTCTGATGATTCTCCAGTTATTTAGTGATAAACAGATTTATGTGCCCCTTCAGCAGCGTCTTAAAGCAGCTCTCTCAGCTTCGAAGTCTGGTTTGAGGTAGTTGATACAACGGATCAACATCTTGGCACAAGAGTAGTAACCTATGCGTGCTCCATTCTGCTGTTCCTCTCAGCGCAGCGCACGAACTTCGTAGCACCGGCGAGGATCCTGAAAAACTTGAGTGAATTTTTAATTCCAAATTTTGCCCGGGCAGCGCCTTTGGACTGCTCTTTTCGATATTCCAACTCCCAATAATTTGTTTTACGTTTACTAACAGTACACCACACAAGCGTCCGTTTTTACTACCCAGAGACCAGGGAAAATTACTAGAAGTCAACGTGAAAAATTCCAGCCATCACTGGGGCTTGAACCCTGAACTCGAGACCTGTTAGGCTCCCCCCCCCCCTCTCCCGGTTTCCAAGCCTATACTATTGTTATGATTTTGGTTTAGATTGTAATATTCGAAAAAAGAGAGGGGGAAAAATCGTTGTAATTAACAGTGGAAAAGAGTGACCATCGTCGAACAGCAGGGTAAACAAAGAGTTTTTAGAACAAGTTACAAGTTTCTCCGTCCCGGACACGTAGTCATAGATGACGACAGAGGTGAAAGAGAAAGAAAATAGGAATGCTAAAGTGTGTTCAGATAGATGCGACAGCAGGACAGATAAACAAGACATTAAAAATGAGAATCGACAAATGCTATGTAGACTACACAGCCACGCTGTAGGGTGCAGAGACGTGGACAATGAACAAGCAACAACAACAACAACAACAACAACAGAACTGAGTGTATGGAAATGAAGATATAGAGGTGATTTAGATAGGTGATTTCTCTTGGAAACAAAATCAATCAAATACAGAGGTTCTGTAGGGACTGAATGAAATTAGAAATATTGAAATTAAAAAAAAAAATAAAAAGCCGGCAATTTTAAAAATCTGGTCACATTAAAATACAAAATAGGCTTTTAAAAACAATGCGGGTTTGATAAATCGACATCACAGGAGTAAAAATGGATACTAGGTAAGGTTCTGGGAGGTAAAGGCCACCGGTATGATGTTAACTACATCACCTACCAAGTGTCGATTGGTCTAGAAAATATACATCTATCACTATACAAGCAACACGTCTAGTGACGTGGAAACTGATCTATCCCTATACGACCAATATGTCTAGTGGCGTGGAAACTGATCTATCCCTAAACGACCAATACGTCTAGTGACGTGGAAACTGATCTATCACTATATGACCCACACGTCTAGTGACGTGGAAACTGATCTATCACTATATGACCCACACGTCTAGTGACGTGGATACTGATCTATCACTATATGTCCCACACGTCTATTCACGTGGAAACTGATCTATCACTAATGACGCACACGTCTAGTGACGTGAAAACTGATCTATCACTATATGTCCCACACGTCTATTGACGTGGAAACTGATCTATCACTATATGTCCCACACGTCTATTGACGTGGAAACTGATCTATCACTATATGTCCCACACGTCTATTGACGTGGAAACTGATTTATCACTATATGTCCCACACGTCT
This sequence comes from Candidula unifasciata, assembly GCA_905116865.2. Lineage (NCBI taxonomy): Eukaryota > Metazoa > Mollusca > Gastropoda > Stylommatophora > Geomitridae > Candidula > Candidula unifasciata. Next base: position 199,417 of record CAJHNH020000802.1, on the reverse strand, counting down.
ATTGACGTGGAAACTGATCTATCACTAATGACGCACACGTCTATTGACGTGGAAACTGATCTATCACTATATGTCCCACACGTCTATTGACGTGGAAACTGATCTATCACTATATGACCAATACGTCTAGTGACGTGGAAACTGATCTATCACTATATGTCCCACACGTCTATTGACGTGGATACTGATCTATCACTATATGTCCCACCCGTCTATTGACGTGGAAACTGATTTATCACTAATGACGCACACGTCTAGTGACGTGGAAACTGATCTATCACTATATGACCCACACGTCTAGTGACGTGGATACTGATCTATCACTATATGTCCCACCCGTCTATTGACGTGGAAACTGATCTATCACTAATGACGCACACGTCTAGTGACGTGGAAACTGATCTATAACTATATGACCCCCACGTCTAATGACGTGGATACTGATCCATCACTTGACGTGTTACTGTAATCTACGCCCAGGAAATACCGTGAAATATGGCCGGCAATATAACAGGCAGTCTCATGTCTGTGCATTCATTGCTCAAATAATAAAATGACAAAAGTAATGAAAAATGAAATATTTTTTTTTTGCAGTATGCAACGAGTGATTTATGCCATATCTTTTCTATGTTACACAGATGAGTTAGCAACCACGAAAGCAACAACTGGCACTGGTAGGTATACTTCATTGAAGCACAGAATATTTCCTCACTGGTTTGTTAATGTAAACACATCTGATAAAATGCTGCACATTTCTATTCCCATGAGTACTACGTATTTCCATTTATGCCAGGTAATGTGTTATAAGACAAACATCAAAACTGTATGCCATCGTTTAGTTAATATTTTCTGCAGAAAAAAAAATGGTAATACCAGTAATGTAAAAGAAGAATGCCTCACGTACACAAACAAAGTTCACAACGGTATGTTTAAAAAGCATGTTTTAAACAGGCAGATACATGATACCATATCAATGCATGATAGACATAATCAACTTGACAGTAGGGTAAAATAAATGATATCTATAAAATAATGAGTAGCTAATGCAATTAATACTTGTCATGAAGGATAGAAAATTGACATTGTGTTAGTGAGTGACATTCAAACCTACCAGGAACGCACATCGAGCGATACAATTCCGGTGACACAACGTGCCCCAATTCAGACGATGATCACCCAGGTACAAGTTCCAGAAACCCCGTTCAAATCTAAGTTATATTTAGGGCCCTCGACGACAGCCGGGTGGGACTAAACAACCACAAAACTGCCTTTCGTATGACGACAGCGATTATATAACATTGTGTGATTTATAACAAGTTTCGGTGACTGTAAATAATTGACAGTAAATAGGTAAAAATATATTAACATGTGCATAAATAATGCAGTTAAAAATAAAAGGTTACAATAATTAAAAGTGAGTAATTCATTGTTCTTAAAAAAGACAAGACGCAAATACAACTGTTTACAAATAAGAGAAACAATAGAAAAGTTATTCATAATTTTATCACCATATTATAAATAACGAACACTTTGAAAATAACTAAATTTGGGACACTCAACAAGCGGTTCCTAGTTTAATCTTCGTCATCTCCTTTAGGGTTGCCATTTTTTAGTTATTGTGAAGCCCCACCCTGGCTGTTGCCATGTGCCGCAAATTAGACTGACGGTTGAACGTCGTTTCTGGGTACTCTCTACTTGTGATCTTCTTCTGCATAGTGGCACTTTGTGTCACCGCATGTGATGTCCTGCTGGGGTAAATGTTACTTAAATCATCGTATCTTCACAGATCTGGCTGTAGAGAATTGAACATAGACAGCGGCATGTCTTCACAGATCTGGCTATAGAGAATTGAACATAGACAGCGGCATGTCTTCACAGATCTGGCTGTAGAGAATTGAACATAGACAGCGGCATGTCTTCACAGATCTGGCTGTAGAGAATTGAACATAGACAGCGGCATGAATTCACAGATCTGGCTGTAGAGAATTGAACATAGACAACGGCATGTCTTCACAGATCTGGCTGTAGAGAATTGAACATAGACAGCGGCACGAATTCACAGATCTGGCTGTAGAGAATTGAACATAGACAGCGGCATGAATTCACAGATCTGGCTGTGGAGAATTGAACATAGACAGCGGCATGAATTCACAGATCTGGCTGTAGAGAATTGAACATAGACAGCGGCATGAATTCACAGATCTGGCTGTAGAGAGTTGAACATAGACAGCGGCATGTCTTCACTAATTTAGCTGTAGAGAGTCGAACATAGACAGCGGCATGTCTTCACAGATCTGGCTGTAGAGAATTGAACATAGCGGCATGTCTTCACAGATCTGGCTGTAGAGAATTGAACATAGACAGCGGCATGTCTTCACAGATCTGGCTGTAGAGAATTGAACATAGACAGCGGCATGAATTCACGTGTCTAGTTGAACTGGATACATGATTGGTTTTGAAGATATCGCAACGTTTAATTTGTGTGTGTGTGTGTGTGTGTGTGTGTGTGTGTGTGCATGCGTGTATGCGTGCGTGCGCGTGTGTATGTGTGTGTGTGTGTTCATAAAAATATTCCAGTGGTGGTTCACATGGGCATAGTACATTGACTTCACGCCAGTCTTGAGATATGTCGCCTGCGAATTGACAGAGAAATACATGGCTTTGATGAGGCATTAATGATGTGTTAACTAACAAACAAAAAGTAAACGACTGGGCAACGTAGCATCTTTAAGAGCTAGTACAATGACAGCTGACATTTGTGTTGAAGCTGTAGGTTGTACAATGACAGCAGATGACATTTGTATTCAAACTGTAGGCTGTACAAAGACAGCTGACATTTATGTTAAAGCTATAGGTTGTACAATGACAGCTGACATTTGTGTTGAAGCTGTAGGTTGTACAATGACAGCAGATGACATTTGTGTTCAAACTGTAGGTTGTACAATTACAGCTGACATTTTTGTGCAAGCTGTAGGTTGTATAATGACAGCTGACATTTGTGTTCAAGCTGTAGGTTGTACAATGACAGCTGACATTTGTGTTAAAGCTGTGGGTTGTACAATGACAGCTGACATTTGTGTTGAAGCTGTAGGTTGTACAATTACAGCTGAAATTTGTTTTGAAGCTGCGGGTTGTACAATGGCAGCTGACATTTGTGTTCAAACTGTAGGTTGTACAATGACAGCTGACATTTGTGTTGAAGCTGTAGGTTGTACAATGACAGCAGATGACATTTGTGTTCAAACTGTAGGTTGTACAATTACAGCTGACATTTTTGTGCAAGCTGTAGGTTGTATAATGACAGCTGACATTTTTGTTCAAGCTGTAGGTTGTACAATGACAGCTGACATTTGTGTTAAAGCTGTGGGTTGTACAATGACAGCTGACATTTGTGTTGAAGCTGTAGGTTGTACAATTACAGCTGAAATTTGTTTTGAAGCTGTGGGTTGTACAATGGCAGCTGACATTTGTGTTCAAACTGTAGGTTGTACAATGACAGCTGACATTTGTGTTTAAGCTGAAGGTTGTATAATGACAGTTGACTTTTGTGTTGAAGCTGTGGGTTGTACAATGACAACTGACATTTGTGTTCAAACTGTAGGTTGTACAATGACAGCTGACATTTGTGTTCAAGCTGTAGGTTGTACAATGACAGCTGACATTTGTGTTCAAACTGTAGGTTGTATAATGACAGCTGATATTTGCGTTGAAGCTGCGGGTTGTACAATGGCAGCTGACATTTGTGTTCAAACTGTAGGTTGAATAATGACAGCTGACATTTGTGTTCAAACTGTAGGTTGTACAATGACAGCTGACATTTGTGTTCAAGCTGTAGGTTGTATAATGACAGCTGACATTTGTATTGAAGCTGTAGGTTGTACATTGACAGCTGACATTTGTGTGCAAGCTGTAGGTTGTACAATGACAGCTGACATTTGTGTTGAAGCTGTAGGTTGTACAATGACAGCTGACATTTGTGTTCAAGCTGTAGGTTGTACAATGACAGCTGACATTTGTGTTGAAGCTGTAGGTTGTATAATGAAAGCTGACAGTTGTGTTGAAGCTGTAGGTTGTATAATGACAGCTGACATTTATGTTTAAACTGTAGTTTGTACAATGACAGCTGACATTTGTGTTGAAGCTGTAGGTTGTATAATGAAAGCTGACAGTTGTGTTGAAGCTGTAGGTTGTACAATGACAGCTGACATTTGTGTGCAAGCTGTAGGTTGTACAATGACAGCTGACATTTGTTTTAAAGCTGTAGGTTGTACAATGACAGCTGACATTTGTGTTGAAGCTGTAGGTTGTACAATGACAGCTGACATTTGTGTTGAAGCTGTAGGTTGTACAATGACAGCTGACATTTGTGTTGAAGCTGTGGGTTGTACAATGACATCTGACATTTGTGTTGGAGCTGTAGGTTGTACAATGACAGCTGACATTTGTGTTCAAGCTCTAGGTTGTACAATTACATAAATGTATGAAGTATGAAAATTATAAATGCTTGACTGATAAGATTCAGAAGTTTCTAGGTACGGAAAATAACTTTGTGACTCTGTTGAGATTTAGGCAACAGTAAGAAAGCACGATGAATACGACACGATGCTTAGTGACATGACTTTAACTGTCGGAAGTTACCATAATGACTTGATGACTTTGAGAATAAGCTGCTGATAGGTTCGTAGATATACTTTATATGAGTTGAGATAAGCTGATTCAAGAGCTGACATCACAACACTCAGGGCATTCCCACAAGCGCTCCGTTCCCATCTTCAGCAAACAGCACATTTCCAATAAAGGTGGTGCCACTAGAATTCTTATTGAATGTTTGTCTTGCCTTTCCTTTGAACGTCGAGTATCGGCAAGATCCCTTCGTCATTCCCCACTGCATCAATCACCAGACTGGTGATCCATGTGCTCCTCCCATAAGGCCCTAACCACGTCTGCCTTATCATGCATCAATACTCCGCCAAGGTGTGCAGTGCCAGCCTTTCTGTTACTTTAAATGTTTACATCAAGGCTCCATGAGTTTGGTAAAGTGACTAGATGACTTTGATCAGACCAACCTTTACGATTTTTGTAAAATAACTATATGCCTGAAATGAGACAAAGTTGTCTAAAGAATGAAGCAGAGAATTATGTTTTTAAGAAATAGCACTTCTGTATGCATGCGAAACATGAACGCTTTGCCAGCACCATGCCAGAAGGCTAAACCACACCTACATAGTTTGCCCTGGGAAGCTGTTAAACACCAAGCGACAAGAAAAATATATAAAATACTCTTGTCCTATGATTCTCAAACACTGCCAGTTACACTGGGCAGGTCAGGTAGTCATAGACTCTCATTGAGAAAACGAACCATTTATAGTGAACAACCTAAAGGAAAGCGTCCCAGCTCCCAAAGAAACTTTCCGAGGAAAAAAAACAAAAACTTGGAAGATATTGCAATAAAAAAAAATGATCCCCATATACGAGAGGTAATTGCATCTGGCCCTTCATGATGACGTTTATTTCTTCGTTGAGAAACTGTCGCGTGTCAGCAGCCAGGACAGCAGCCAGAACAGCAGCCAGGACAGCAGCTTGGAAAGCAGCCAGGACAGCCGCCAAGACAGCAGCAACGGCACAGCAATCGGACAAGATCGTGTGCTGAGACCTCAAACTGACGTGGCCCATATACCACCCCCGAATGCGCAGGAACTGTCCCTGCCTGGCGGCTTGACCTTATCATTAATCTGCGCCCAAATAAACCGTTCTCTCCCTAGCGGTTGAAAGAAGTGCGCATCATCCCTTGTGGTGGACGAACAGTTGTAACAGGGGAGAGGAACCAATGTGTAACATGACAAAACAACCCTGGTTGTGCCTGTACGGATGTTTTAAAGATGCAATATAATAATATTTGGCATATGTGTTTATAATAAAATTAATAGTAATAATATCAACGTGAAATAATGTAATGAGTTTTTGTATCCAGTATATAAAAAATGACCCAGGTATGTCTATTTCATCTCAAACACAGATATTGTCAGCACCAACGCTCCGACAAGTAGGACGGGTAGGTATACTTTATTTATACAGATAGATGCATATTTCTAAATATGTTATCGCAACATTACAATTTATTATGTGTATGTGAAAAGTAGTCAATCAACTGCTACTGATTATTTTATATCATTTCTTCTCTTCTAATAGAACGTGTTTTAAAAACTTAGTGCTTTGTTCTGTGAATATATCCTGGCGCTTGAAAAATGGATAACAGATAGAGGGCATCCTCTGAATGGCAGGATAGATAAGAGAAGTATAGATTGTATAGGGATTTCACACTATAACTCAACAGTCCTTAAGAACATAAAAGTAGTTCGCCGTCACAAGATTTATTCTCAACACGAGCATGTTGAATTACAAAAACATGTCGATGTCATTTAAATATAACGGTTATCAGCAGCTATGCATAATGCTTCCTGTTCCCAAAGCAGTTTCTAGCGGCGCTCCAAAACTCCCAACCCCGCTTGCTGGCCATCCTCACTCTCGAGCTATAGCCGCGTCCGTGCCTACGGTCGCTGGCCGACCCTCCCTTTCGGTCTGGTGGTAAGAATGAGCACACTTCAATTCTCTTACCCAGCTGAACAGAGATTATTCCAGCACATTAACCCGGCAAGTCCATTTTTCGACTGACTGGAACTTCTTCAATACTTCTAAGTTCCCGTGTAAGACACACAGACGCAAGTCAGTCAACTCCGAGGAATTATATCCTGAACTGGTCAGACTCTCAATCACTGAGTCTCACTGATACACAAACGATGTCCAGATACGCTCCAGGAACACTCTCTGTTTCTGGCACTGCCTTTACTACCTGAAAACTGGAAACTGGATAAATAAAACACAAATTTCAAACTTGATCCTCTTTCAGCTGCTCCAAGGCCTGCTTTCTGGAGGACGGTTTCTATGCTATCTGATTTTGGTTTGTTTCCTTGTGGCGATGATTTTCACCTAAGTTTAGGTGTTTGCTGCCTCGTCTTGTCTGCTCGATCAGGCTTGGCTGGTGTAGTCGGGCGTTTTTGGAGTGGATGGGGGCAGCCCTAAGAAGGGCTGTAAAATGTCTGGGGCGGCTTGCAACGGGATGGGGTCATATCGTGTCTGTCTATCTGGTTGGCGGTTATTGTTTGGGCTGTCCGTGAGGATGGCGGCTTGTTTGGTTGGCTCTTTTTGTGGCTTTTTAGAATTGGCTGTAGCCTCTTTTATTGGGTGTGCCATTTCCCTACTGCTTTTTCTTTTGCACGCGAAGTTGGATCAGGGCTGCATTTAGTTCGCCATAGAATTTGTCAAGTTTTTCGCCCTTTTCTTTGTCTTTTGGTGTTCGGCTTTTCTTCTCGAGCTCCTCCCATTTGTAGGTGATACAGTAGCGCTTGCATTCGTCGCCATACTCTAGTATGTGCGGGTCCACTTGTTTGTTGAAATCTTCAAGCATCGCTTGAATGTCTGCCTCGCAAGTTACATCGGATGCTGCTTTCTGGCTTTTGCGTTGGGTGACTGGCTGCCTGGTAGGTGTTTGATTGTTTGGTTCTTCGATTTTAGCGGGTTCTGTCATCTGCGCCTGGTGCTGCATCATTACCACTTCGTTAACTGTGCTTTTGTCGGCCCTGCTGACATTTTGTCTCTTGGCGGCTCTCTCTAGTTCGCTCTGTAGGCGGGCGTGCTCTGTTGTGGCTGTCATCTTGGCCGCTTCTGCTTCTGATTTAGCCTGAACCAGTCGACTGACTTCTCTGTAGGTTTCCTCTCTCGCCTCTTTCAACACGGCCATCTAACTGCATCTTTTCTCCCTCTCTTCTTGACTGCCTTTCTCGTCTGCTGCCTGTGCCACTGCCAAGCTTGCAATGAATGCCTCTATGTTGTTTTTAGTCTCTGCATCCTCTTTCCTGTTGTCGAGCTGTTGTGCTGTGTAGGCTTTTCTGTCATCTTTCAAGGCTTTAATCTCCCCCAGCATCAGGGCGATTAGCTCGTGTGTTTCTGCTTTCTCGGCGGCGGCAAAGGCTTTCTGCTGCTGCAGTTCAGCTTTAAGTTCAGAGATCAGACGCATGAGTTCGGGCTGGCTACTCGGCTGGTTGGTGCTAGTCGGGCTGGTTGGTGCTAGTCGGGCTGGTTGGTGCTAGTCGGCTGGTTGGTGCTAGTCGGCTGGTTGGTGCTAGTCGGGCTGGTTGGTGCTAGTCGGGCTAGTTGGTGCTAGTCGGGCTAGTTGGTGCTAGTCGGGCTGGTTGGTGCTAGTCGGGCTGGTTGGTGCTAGTCGGGCTGGTTGGTGCTAGTCGGGCTGGTTGGTGCTAGTCGGGCTGGTTGGTGCTAGTCGGGCTGGTTGGTGCTAGTCGGGCTGATTGGTGCTAGTCGGGCTGGTTGGTGCTAGTCGGGCTAGTTGGTGCTAGTCGGGCTGGTTGGTGCTAGTCGGGCTGGTTGGTGCTAGTCGGGCTAGTTGGTGCTAGTCGGGCTAGTTGGTGCTAGTCGGGCTGGTTGGTGCTAGTCGGGCTGGTTGGTGCTAGTCGGGCTGGTTGGTCTGGGCGCCCTGTACCTTTTTGCCGAGTCTGGGAGTAAGGCACTGGGTACCCCTCTCTTATTGTCCTTGAGGTACGGTCATCACAGATACCTCGCGCTGTCTTCACTACCTGTACCTACAACTGTCTTCACTACCTGTACCTACAACTGTCTTCACTACCTGTACCTACAACTGTCTTCACTACCTGTACCTACAACTGTCTTCACTACCTGTACCTACGGCTGTCTTCAATACCTGTACCTACAACTGTCTTCACTACCTATACCTACAACTGTCTTCACTACCTATACCTACAACTGTCTTCACTACATATACCTACAACTGTCTTCACTACCTATATCTACAACTGTCTTCACTACCTATATCTACAACTGTCTTCACTACCTATATCTACAACTGTCTTCACTACCTATATCTACAACTGTCTTCACTACCTATATCTACAACTGTCTTCACTACCTATATCTACAACTGTCTTCACTACCTATATCTACAACTGTCTTCACTACCTATATCTACAACTGTCTTCACTACCTATATCTACAACTGTCTTCACTACCTATATCTACAACTGTCTTCACTACCTATATCTACAACTGTCTTCACTACCTATACCTACAACTGTCTTCACTACCTATACCTACAACTGTCTTCACTACCTATACCTACAACTGTCTTCACTACCTATACCTACAACTGTCTTCACTACCTATACCTACAACTGTCTTCACTACCTGTACCTACAACCGTCTTCACTACATATACCTACAACTGTCGTCACTACCTGTACCTACAACTGTCTTCACTAACTATACCTACAACTCTCTTTACTACCTATACCTACAACTGTCTTCACTACCTATACCTACAACTCTCTTTACTACCTGTACCTGCAACTCTCTTTACTACCTATACCTACAACTGTCGTCACTACCTGTACCTACAACTGTCTTCACTACCTATACCTACAACTCTCTTTACTACCTATACCTACAACTGTCGTCACTACCTATACCTACAACTGTCGTCACTACATATACCTACAACTCTCTTTACTACCTATACCTACAACTGTCGTCACTACCTGTACCTACAACTCTCCTCACTACCTGTACCTACAACTCTCTTCACTACCTGTACCTACAACTCTCTTCACTACCTGTACCTACAACTCTCCTCACTACCTGTACAAACAACTCTCGTCACTACCTGTACCTACAACTCTCTTCACTACCTGTACCTACAACTCTCTTCACTACCTGTACCTACAACTCTCTTCACTACCTGTACCTACAACTCTCTTCACTACCTGTACCTACAACTCTCTTCACTACCTGTACTTACAACTCTCTTCATTACTTATACCTACAACTCTTTTCACTACCTGTACCTACAACTCTCTTCACTACCTGTACCTACAACTCTCTTCACTACCTGTACCTAAAACTCTCTTCACTACCTGTACCTACAACTCTCTTCACTACCTGTACCTACAACGCTCTTCACTACCTGCGTGCCCAATTTGTAACCCTTTGAAAATAAAGTTTGTTCGTTCGTTCGTTCACTACCTATGTCTACAACTGTCTTCACTACCTATATCTACAACTGTCTTCACTACCTATATCTACAACTGTCTTCACTACCTATACCTACAACTGTCTTCACTACCTATACCTACAACTGTCTTCACTACCTATACCTACAACTGTCTTCACTACCTATACCTACAAATGTCTTCACTTCCTATACCTACAACTGTCTTCACTACCTATATCTACAACTGTCTTCACTACCTATACCTACAACTGTCTTCGCTACCTATACCTACAACTGTCTTCACTACCTGTACCTACAACTCTCTTCACTACCTGTACCTACAACTCTCTTTACTACCTGTACCTACAACCGTCTTCACTACCTGTACCTACAACTGTCGTCACTACATATATCTACAACTGTCTTCACTACCTTTATCTACAACTCTCTTTACTACCTATACCTACAACTGTCGTCACTACCTGTACCTACAACTGTCATCACTACCTGTACCTTCAACTCTCTTCACTACCTGTACCTACAACTCTCTTCAATACCTGTACCTACAACTCTCCTCACTACCTGTACCTACAACTCTCCTCACTACCTGTACATACAACTCTCGTCACTACCTGTACCTATAACTCTCTTCACTACCTGTACCTACAACTCTCTTCACTACCTGTACCTACAACTCTCTTCACTACCTGTACCTACAACTCTCTTCACTACCTGTACCTACAACTCTCTTCACTACTTATACCTACAACTCTTTTCACTACCTGTACCTACAACTCTCTTCACTACCTGTACCTACAACTCTCTTCACTACCTGTACCTACAACGCTCTTCACTACCTGCGTGCCCAATTTGTAACCCTTTGAAAGTAAAGTTTGTTCGTTCGTTCGTTCGTTCGTTCACTACCTATGTCTACAACTGTCTTCACTAGCTATATCTACAACTGTCTTCACTACCTATATCTACAACTGTCTTCACTACCTATACCTACATCTGTCTTCACTACCTATACCTACAACTGTCTTCACAACCTATACTTACAACTGTCTTCACTACCTATATCTACAACTGTTTTCACTACCTATATCTACAACTGTTTTCACTACCTATATCTACAACTGTCTTCACTACCTATATCTGCAACTGTCTTCACTACCTATATCTACAACTGTCTTCACTACCTATACCTACAACTGTTTTCACTACCTATACCTACAACTGTCTTCACTTCCTATACCTACAACTGTCTTCACTACCTATATCTACATCTGTCTTCACTACCTATACCTACAACTGTCTTCACTACACACACCTACAACTGTCTTCACTACCTGTACCTACAACTCTCTTCACTACCTGTACCTACAACTCTCTTTACTACCTGTACCTACAACCGTCTTCACTACCTGTACCTACAACTGTCGTCACTACATATATTTACAACTGTCTTCACTACCTTTATCTACAACTGTCTTCACTACCTATATCTACAACTGTCTTCACTACCTGTACGTACAACCGTCTTCACTACCTATACCTACAACTGTCTTCACTACCTATATCTACAACTGTCTTCACAACATATATCTACAACTGTCTTCACTACCTATATCTACAACTGTCTTCACTACCTATATCTACAACTGTCTTCACTACCTATATCTACAACTGTCTTCACTACCTATATCTACAACTGTCTTCACTACCTATATCTACAACTGTCTTCACTACCTATACATACAACTGTCTTCACTACACATACCTACAACTGTCTTCACTACCTGTACCTACAACTCTCTTCACTACCTGTACCTACAACTCTCTTTACTACCTGTACCTACAACCGTCTTCACTACCTGTACCTACAACTGTCGTCACTACATATATCTACAACTGTCTTCACTACCTTTATCTACAACTGTCTTCACTACCTATATCTACAACTGTCTTCACTACCTGTACGTACAACCGTCTTCACTACCTATACCTACAACTGTCTCCACTGCCTATATCTACAACTGTCTTCACTTCCTATACCTACAGCTTTCTTCACTTCCTATACCTACAACTGTCTTCACTACCTATATCTACAACTGTCTTCACTACCTATACCTACAACTGTCTTCACTACCTATATCTACAATTGTCTTCACTACCTATATCTACAACTGTCTTCACTACCTATATCTACAACTGTCTTCACTACCTATATCTACAACTGTCTTCACTACCTATATCTACAACTGTCTTCACTACCTATATCTACAACTGTCTTCACTACCTATATCTACAACTGTCTTCACTACCTATATCTACAACTGTCTTCACTACCTATATCTACAACTGTCTTCACTACCTATATCTACAACTGTCTTCACTACCTATATCTACAACTGTCTTCACTACCTATATCTACTACTGTCGTCACTACCTGTACCTATAACTGTCTTCACTGCCTATACCTACAACTGTCTTCACAACTCGGCATGTATGTGGGTGTGTGTATGTATGCATGTTTGTGGATGTGTGTATGCATTTGTAGATGTATAAGTATGTGGGTGCACATGTGTGTATTTAGGTATGTAAACATGTATGTGTGTAAAGATGTAGGTGTATGTATTGATGTGTGTATGTGTGTATGTGTGCTTACATGTGAGTGTAAATGTGTGGTTGTGGGTGTCTGTACATGTAATTGTATGTGTGTGTATGCATGCATGCATGTGTAGGTGTGTATGTATGAAATGTGTGTGTGCATATATGTCCATATATGTATGTGTGCGTCTTTTCTGTTTGTGTATATATGTAGATGCTTTTATGTATGTTTGTATGTTTGTATGGATGGATGGATGTATGTATGTGCTAGGTATGTCGGTATATGAATGTGCGTGTATGAGAATGGGAGAGTGTGTAAGACTGTGTACTCATGATGTATGTATTATATTCTATAATGTATAGTTTTATTCTATATCCATAACATGCATTTTAGATAACAGGCATTGGTACTCTGAAAAACGAGTGCTTAAAAGGTCCGAATGTCAGACGGGCCTGCGTGCCCAATTTGTAACCCTTTGAAACAAAAGTTTGTTCGTTCGTTCGTTCGTTCGTTCACTACCTATGTCTACAACTGTCTTCACTACCTATATCTACAACTGTTTTCACTACCTATACCTACAACTGTCTTCACTACCTATATCTACAACTGTCTTCACTACCTATACCTACAACTGTCTTCACTACCTATACCTACAACTGTCTTCACTACCTATATCTACAACTGTCTTCACTACCTATACCTACAACTGTCTTCACGTCTTTTTTTGCCTGTATTGTGGTACAGACAGTACTGTAGATCTAAACTGTCCAGTGAAGAAGATTTTAATTGTCGAGTAAAGTAGATCTCATTTACCCAGTAATACAGTTGTGTTTTTCTCTTCTTTTTTGTTTGTTTGTTGTTGTGTTTATCCTTTATTGGAAACTTGCCGAAGCTACAATATCTTATGTTAGTAGCATTATTTTTATGTGCTCGTACAGTCACTAGATGTATCACTGTACATATGTAGAATAGACTGCTTGGATATCATCAAAGCTATCCGGACCAAACCGGCAGTTGGTGAAGAATTATTGATGTTAATACGATTGCGTGAATTCTAGAGAGGGTGGATGCAAAGCTGTCCGGACCAAACCGGCAGTTAGTAAAGAAATATTGATGTTAACACGATTGCATGAATTCGTGAGGGGGTGGGTGCCTTTGCTAAGCACGTTTGTGCTTCTACGAGATCAGGTTAGGAGACATAACAACCAATTTCTAATAGAAACAGTCGACATGAAGGTACCTTGGGATGGCTGCTACGTCGAAGGACTGTGCTTACATTAGAATGGCTAATTTACGGCGGGGTCGATTGTAATAACATTAAAAAACATCATAAAGCACAGCAAGAACCTGCTGGTGTCTCCTACAACCATCACCATGTGGGTAGTTTGTGACAAACTGCTTGTCCACGAATCATTTACCACTGCTGGTGTCAGCGACCAGTTTTCTTATTTCTCTACTCAGGCTAGTCGGGTAGGCCGGATAACAGACTCAACTATCCTAAAACACACTTAAGACACACACATACGGAGTACTCACATACTCTTCCCTGAACAAAGAGCAATTCAAACTAAAACAAGCCTCAACAGCTATGGACGGTCCCTAGTGCAAAACGCCGACTGTGGTAGCTTTTACATTCATCCCAAGTATGAGTTTGCCGTGTTAATGTCACCAACAATGCATGCCAACACTAACCGCCTGCTTAATTAACAGACTCTGTGTATAAGCTTCTACTACACAAGTAACACTACACGTGAATAATGTTGTCAAAACACCGTAGGGAAACACATCATAACTAAAGCCTAATGACAAACACTATTTTTGCTAATCGTCACTAATATAAATTACTGTAACCGTCGCTGTCGAAAGAAACGTCCCGTCCAAGCGTCCTACCCAAGTCTCCCGAACAACCTTCGTTGGAGACTTTTGTTCATCTGCAGTGTTCAGTTCTGACACACTATCGCTTGTATTACTCGCCGGGTGCAGGGCTCGGTCCAACTCACCCGACACAGTTTTTCCCGTGATCAGACTGTCCGATCCTGTCCTGAGTTCGGCCGAGGGTCACCTCGTAGACCCGTGATGATTCACTATCATCACACCTACTAACCCGTAACCAAACTGACCTTTGACAGTTGGAAATTATTTAGAGTAATATTTGATTCAAATATGCTATGCATATCTCTCCCACCAGGATCGCCTAGAACGATGACCGGCAACACTGTTGGGGTACTGACATGGATTGCTTTGATTATGATCCCACTTTTAGCCACTATAATTTGTATTCTTTTTTATCTGATTCAAAAAAGGAGGAAGCAGAAGGCGCGAAGGAAATCAAGGGCCAGAGGTAAATTGATTTCTTAACATGTCTGCGCGAACAGGGAGAACTTATATCTGCTGGGGCTAAGCCATGGTAATTAGAAACAAATTCCAGGAAGGTGTGGGGGGAGAGGGGGAGGGGGAGGGGAGAAGGGGATGGGAGAGGGGGAGGGGTGTTAACAGAACCACTGCCTCCAAACAACAAATGCACTAAAATCGACTCATGAGCAGTGTTTCCTTGACAGTCGGAGTGCATCTGTCTATGAGGTCAGCACACCGATGTCTGCTTACAATTATAATGGATCTGTAAAACGGATGTGCACGCTAAACTCAAGTTCTGGAACAAGAAGAACTTTCCGAAAAGTTTACAGCCTGTGAACGCCAAAAATACTACTACTTTTGCTGCTGCTGCTGCTACTACTACTACTACTACTACTACTACTACTACTACTACTACTACTACTACTACTACTACTACTACTATTACTACTACTATTACTACTTCTACTGCTACTACTACTACTACTACCACCACTGCTGCTGCTGCTGCTGCTGCTGCTACTACTACTGCTGCTACTACTACTACTGCTACTACTACTACTACTACCACCACTACTACTACTACCACTGCTGCTGATGCTGCTGCTGCTGCTGCTGCTACTACTACTACTACTACTACTACTACTACTACTACTACTACTACTACTACTACTACTACTACTACTACTAATAATAATAATAATAATAATAATTAAAAAAAAAAAAAAAGCTGAAAAAAAAAACCTATAAATATTATTCACTATGTTTAATCTGCTTTCATTGAATATCTACACAGCTGCCAACGAGTATATTGGACCATGTCCGTCTTTCCGGACGACATCGTTTTACTGTGCTGTGAGAGGGCATATGATTCACAGCCCTTGGTGATGGCGAGTGTGACTAGCAAAAGCCTCTGCTTTTATTAAAACAAAAAGTCTTTCACAATTACGGCATTGAATTTCTGGACCGTTGTTGTCAGCATGGGTATTAACGGTTTCTTCTCAGACACTGAGCTCTCATTCTGTCTGCAGGATCCAGTAGTCGTTGGCACACTGTCAAGCTATCTTTTGCAAATGATTTCTAGCTTCTCTCAATTTATAATGAGTGTACCTTGTTATTTCATTGTTTGTGATTTATATTAACGTATATATATTTATAAACACATATATACGTACACACATGTAAGTGAGTGTGTGTGTATATATATAGATATAGTAACATCACTGCACGGTCGGTTAGGGAAACGAAAAGCTACTGCAACACACTGATTGAAAACTGAAAACGAGGCTAAGCGCATTGTACTTTGGTGTCCTAGCGACACATGTAAATGGAAAACAGAATAAGAGTTATGTAATCGTCATTAATCAAGTAACAGAAAGTATTGTGAACGGCACTCATAGAAAGAAGTAGAAAGAACACACTAGACAACATAAAAATCGAAAGCTATAGTTACCGTGCCGGGAATTGAACCTGTCACCTCCAGACGGCGTCTGCGCTCGCCATGAATACAAGTGCACTAAGATACATGGTCAACTTGGCACCCCCCCCCCCCCCCCCCCCAAGGTGTCTTATTGGCCATGTCTATCGTACAGCTTGAAAATCCACGACTATGGAATACAGACAGAATTCATTTCAACCCATTGAAATGGCACCATAGGTTACAGAACTTTATATTAACGAAGCAAATGTCGAATAACAATCATTCATTCATTCATTCAGTAGCATGTCCCTCGCGGAACCTCGCTGCCATAACAACCCTCCGGAAAACCTTCCTATCATGAGCAAGATGTCCTGCGTCTGATACACCCATCTGGAGATCATCTGCCACATCCTGCACCCATCTTCTCCTTGGCCTTCCTCTTCCTCTCTTCCCAGGCATATACCCCTCCATTATTGTTCTCTCTAGACTTCCATGACGTTTCAAGTGACCAAAATATTTCAATCTTCTTTGTTTTATTGTCTTTACTAGCCAACCCTCTTCAATATTCAGCTCTTGAAGTATGGATGCATTTGTTCTTTTCTTTACCCAAGATATTCTTAGAACCTGTCTGTAACATTTATATGCAAATGCATTTATGCTCTGTTCCGCTTGTTTAGTAAGTGTCCAGGTCTCACAGGCGAATAACAATCACAGCAATAATTTACGTACACAGTAGACCTTATTGCTTTGTCTAGAATACACAAACATTTAAGAAAGGTATTTGATTGGTAGGTTCCGGTGTGTATACGTCATTCCTATAACGTCATTGCACTCCGGACATGCCAATAGGTGCTCTGCCCCTCCCCTCAGTATAAACTCCAGCGTCCAATGGCTAATAGTACCAGTTCTATATTGATTAACAAGTCCTCCCATGTGGCTGGTTTGCGTCTCGTTCTTTTTGTTTGCTGTGCAGATCTCAACTGCCAAGTCTATTATTCTGGCGAGTAGTGTTGATTCACTGCTCCAGAAATCGCCCACCCTTCCCAATTCTGTAGTTTGTGTTTCGATCCACAAGAAAGCTTCCGTTACTGCCCTCTCTTTATCGTCATGCTGCTAGCTGTCATGGAGAAGGCACTGTTGGTTTGTTTGACAGTTCTGCCCGCTGAGTGTGATGACTATGCGCTTCTTTGTTAGCGTCTAACAGATCTGTTCGTGTAAATTAATGAAACTGCCTCGTCCGAATTTTCACTAATGCGAGCGTTGACGTCTGTTTTGACAGCGACAGGATCCTGCTCTGCATCGCCTGTTAAGTGAGGCAATACAGGAGCATGTACAAACAAACACACGAGCACAGGTATCCACTCTGCACCAAGGGTGATGTCGGTTAAGCTGCATATTTGCTTGAAAACATCATCTGCCCTGACTGGCCATGTTTGTCCTCTCTTTAATCTGTCCCCTGTTCGCTGAAAAACGCCCTATGCGGTGGATGTTTCTTATCAGCGCATAGTTTAAAGCATGTCCGAACCCTCCAGATTCTGATCCTTTGGTTCATAGTCGGAAAGAGAAGTAGATATCTCACTGCTACACAGGAAGTGTGTCTTGTAGATCGCAAAAAATATTGCGCATCTCTTCAGGTTGCAAGTTTTCAAGTCGCTCAGTCTGTGAAGCCCCGACAGTGAGAATCGCTAGAGCGTATTCAATGTAGGAAAGGACCAGCCTGTAGAACAGAAGTATTAGTTGTCTCTGCTCGATATTGGGGGCAACCATAACCCTCAGTGTAGATAGATCATTGCGTGCTTTTGTTATCACCTGGTCAACCCTCACTGTAGATAGATCATTGCGTGCTTTTGTTATTACCTGGTCAACCCTCACTGTAGATAGATCAATGCGTGCTTTTGTTATCACCTGGTCAACCCTCACTGTAGATAGATCATTGCGTGCTTTTGTTATCACCTGGTCAACCCTCACTGTAGATAGATCATTGCGTGCTTTTGTTATCACATGGTCAACCCTCACTGTAGATAAACCATTGCGTGCTTTTGTTATCACCTGGTCAACCCTCACTGTAGATAGATCATTGCGTGCTTTTGTTATCACATGGTCAACCCTCACTGTAGATAGACCATTGCGTGCTTTTGTTATCACATGGTCAACCCTTACTGCAGATAGACCATTGCGTGCTTTTGTGTCACCTGGTCAACCCTCACTGTAGATAGATCATTGCGTGCTTTTGTTATCACCTGGTCAACCCTCACTGTAGATAGACCATTGCGTGCTTTTGTTATCACCTGGTCAACCCTTACTGTAGATAGACCATTGCGTGCTTTTGTTATCACCTGGTCAACCCTCACTGTAGATAGACCATTGCCTGCTTTTGTTATCACATGCTCAACCCTTACTGCAGATAGATCATTGCATGCTTTTGCTATCACCTGGTCAGCCCTTACTGTAGATAGACCATTGCGTGCTTTTGTTATCACATGGTCAACCCTTACTGCAGATAGACCATTGCGTGCTTTTGTGTCACATGGTCAACCCTCACTGCAGATAGACCATTGCATGCTTTTGTTATCACATGGTCAACCCTTACTGCAGATAGACCATTGCGTGCTTTTGTGTCACCTGGTCAACCCTCACTGTAGATAGATCAGTGCGTGCTTTTGTTATCACCTGGTCAACCCTCACTGTAGATAGACCATTGCGTGCTTTTGTTATCACCTGGTCAACCCTCACTGTAGATAGACCATTGCGTGCTTTTGTTATCACCTGGTCAACCCTTACTGTAGATAGACCATTGCGTGCTTTTGTTATCATATGGTCAACCCTTTCTGCAGATAGACCATTGCGTGCTTTTGTGTCACATGGTCAACCCTCACTGTAGATAGACCATTGCATGCTTTTGCTATCACCTGGTCAACCCTCACTGTAGATAGACCATTGCGTGCTTTTGTTATCACCTGGTCAACCCTCACGCCGAGATATGTCATCATATGTATAGTCCCATCTACGACTTTCCAAGTACGATTGATGCCAGTTGTAGTGCTCACTTGTTGCTGTTCTCTCCCTGCAGCGCGCTCTTTAGCTCAGGAAGCGAAACCCGTGGAGGCGGAAGCCAGGTAATGTATTGCGATTGTTACAGGGGATATTAATGCTGAATAATTATGTTGCTAGTCACTAGAGAAGATAGAGACATGATATTCTGAACACGTCAAGTGTGCCAGTGTGTGCACTAAATGCCCCCGTATTCACACAGAAATGTTGCACTAATTCGATAAGAAGGCACGCGAGGACAATGTGGGTTGTCAACAAGCAGATGTGATTTTTTTGTTCGTTTGTTTACAGTATAGAAGAGAAGTTTTGATGAACATTAAGAGACTGTTTAGAATTGACAAGAGAACTGCTGGTCACTAAGTTAAGAGAGTTATAGTGTTAAAATCTGGGGAGACGAACCTGTTCGATGTTGCCACAACTCTGTGATCTTGTGCAATTGCTACCAGACTACGCGTGCTTACATGTGTTGATGCCACATTTCGAGAAGTTATATTACAAGTCAACAGTTAGCCTTCCAGCTTTCAGTTTATAGTAGACGTATCTTTGGAATTATCAACGGTTTTTGACAAACAGACCTCATGGGGTATGACGAATGATCACACATTTGGTAAAGGGGAAAACTCGTAGAGGGATTAGGGACAAAAGATTCCAAATTTAAACAGGGATACAATCTGGATCTGTAACTATGTGGCATTTTAGTGCATTCTATATAGCATCGTGAAATATAATGAAACCTGGACATCTATCTTCTCTGTAAACCTGAGTGGGGAAGAACAGTTAAGAGGTATCACACACAAGCAAAAGGAAGCTAGTACTGTAGAGAATATTATTGATACTGTAACAAAATTGCCCTCTGAAAAATCTGGTAGAGACAGGGAATCCATGCCCTTGTTTCACGTACGCCCAAGGTCAAACAAAGAAGGGGGACGGAGACGCTAAGACAAGTAAAAAATGTAGGAAGACATAAAGAGTTATATCGTGGGTAAATTCCATACATTATGAATGTTTTCTGGGGAAAATGTGAGGGGCTTTGGTTTCTGAATCTGCCCGGTATATAAATATCGTGTCTGTTTTCTCCCTGTCTTCCTCCTTTGTGTCCTCCTTCTCTGTGTCGTTCTTCTCTTTGTTCACCTCCACTTTGTTTATCTTCTTCTTCTTCTTATTATTATTATTATTATTTTTTATTATTATTGTCTTCTTATTTTCGTGTCCAGCAGTGATACCTACAGGAAGGAAGATATAAAAAAACACATGTTAAACGTTGCTGTAATTATGTTTTAAAAGGGGCTGATGATTATTTTGATATTTGACCTAACTGACTGACTGACTGACTGACTGACTGACTGACTGATATCCTGTTAGAGTAGTTGACCTTTCTGAATGTCACTGTAATGTGGTCTGTTGACTTTTATGCCAGTGTCAGTATAGTTTGTGTGTGTATGTGTGTGTGTGTGTATGTGTGTGTGTGTGTATGTGTGTGTATGTGTGTGTATATATATTCAATACCAATGCACATTCACATTTTATTTGAGAAAACAGTAACATTCTGTGACTGATAGTTGACATGACTAAGTAGAATGTTGACCTCAATGAGAAGATAACTCAACCAGAAGCCACGTCTGTCTGTAGTGAAACATTGCAGTCGTGTCTGGTTTGTCCATATGCACTGTCAGGGAATCACTTTTAATCAGTGCATTATGAACATTTGTGGGCGCGACACTGTGAGCCAGAACATCACAGAACGGATGAATCATCCTGACGTTGTTTATACTTATCTCTGAGAATAGGCTCAGGCATGAGGGACCATGTTATACTAAACATTAGCACCATGATATTCCAACATTTGAAAAACCTCCCATAACCTTACCTGATATATATATATATTAGGACTGTACCGAATATTCGCTTCGGGGCCGAATAGTGGACCTAATAACTATTCGGTATTCGGCCGAATAGTTGCGGTCTGGCCGAATACGAAAAGTGGTTACCTTACACCCTTCTCTGGACTGGTAGAAAATAAACATATCAAGATTTCCCACCTTGGTTCATACTGTCAAGCGTTATCTTTGTGAACCACCTACGAGCGTACCAAGCGAACGTCTGTTTAGTACAGCTGGAAATACCTTCAGTGAGACAAGAAGCTGCCTTAATGCTGACAACATGGAACGATTGTTTTTTGTTTTGTTTTTTAAAAGCTTATGCCGCTTTCATGGATTAACTAAACTGTCAGTGACAATTTACAAGTTTAGTTACTTGTTATAAAACTAAGAATACTTTCATTCCAATGTATTAGTTACCACAGACTGACTGACTGAAGGATGCAAAACATGAAATGTTTTTAAATGTTTACTCTTCTGTACTACATTTTGTGAAGTAAAATGTCAGCGTACATTTGACATTATGGATGTTTGTTTGTTTGTTTTGTTAGATCTATTTTTTTACACGAAAGTGGAAGAATGGGCCTCTGTTTCAATAGTGGGAAGACAGAAGTAATGCTGGTATCATAGAAAATAATTATTCCTAAATGTGTAAAAAAAAAAAAAAAAAAAGTCTATGGTTTTATTTTGGAACAAGTACAGAAATTTAAGGATAGGCAAAAACTGCATTTTATATAATGAAGAACATCTTATGAAATATATCTTTGTCATTTAAGGTTAGAAAAAGAATTCTTGCTTGCTACATACATCCAGTTTTAGCATATGACTGTAAGTCCTGGACAATCGGTAGGCAGGCCAAACAATTTCCTGAGGCCTTAGAGATGTGGTTTTACAGAACAAAGCTTAAAATACCTTGGACAGCCAAAAGAAAAGCAACCAAGAGGTTGTGATAGGGACGCGAGCCCGAAGACAACTTATCACAGACATCAGAAGGAGACAGTTATCATTTTTCGGCCATGTTATGAGGGAAAATGGAACATGTGGTGACCACTGGAAGGATATGTGGAAAAAGGGATAGAGAAAGACAACGAGAGAAGATTCTTGACAGTCTTGTTGCATGGCATGGAGGTGTGACAGCACACGAACTGATACATTATGCAGTCGATCGCAGATTGTGGCGTGACATAATCGCCCATGCCAGTCGGCAAAGCAGCTGATGATGATGATTCATTATTCGTATTCGTATTCGGTCGAATAGTTGGTCCAACTATTCCTATTCGGCCGAATAGTGAAAATCACTATTCGGTACAGCCCTTATATATATATATATATATATATATATATATATATATATATATATATATATATATATATATATATATATATATAAATATATATATATATATATATATATATTGATCCACCGAAAATATATAAAAATATGATTTAATGACAATGTAAGTGCTACTAGAAAGTATCGTTTTCTGAGCGACTGAAACGTTTCTGTGCATTAAAAAAAAAAAGTTTAAATTATTTTGTGTGCATGTTTCAGCCATGAGCCGGCTGCCAAAACTAGTGGAGACGAAAGCAGAAGATCAAGGTAATTTGCACATGTTACAAAATAAAAATATCATCCAGATTCTTTTTATTCCTTTTTTTTCATCTTCCTATTCTTTTTCTTCACACTCTTCTTCTTCCACTTCTTCTGTTTTCTTCCCACTCTTCTTCTTCTACTTCTTTTGTTTTCTTCTTCTCCTTCTTCTTCTTCTTCTTCTTCTTCTTCTTCTTCTTCTTCTTCTTCTTCTTCTTCTTCTTCTTCTTCTTCTTCTTCTTCTTCTTCTTCTTCTTCTTCTTCTTCTTCTTCGTCTTCCTCTTCTTTTTCTTCTTTTTCTTCCTCTTCTTCTTCTTCATCTTTGTTATCTTCTTCTTTTTCTTCCTGTTCTTCCTCTTCTTCTTTTTTCTTTTTCTTCTTCTGCTTCTCTTCTACTTCTTTTGCTCTGACTTCTTTCGATTCTTATTCTGCTCATACTTTTCAGTCTTCTGTTGCCACCAGGTTATTTTATTCAAATTTATAAATGTACGCCAGCGAATGAGTGAAACTGGACCCCACTAGGACACCACTTTAAGCAATTAAAACCCGGTGACAGAAAGTGCAGTATCATTTCTTGGACGAGAATTCCCCAGGTCCCGTCCTACACATCCTGTTCAACCGTAAGGTTATATCATTGCGGTTACAGAGTCAACTAAAAGACCAACCGTGGTGTGGCTGTAATTCCAAGCTAAGATAGATTCAAATATGACTGTCTCTGTGTATGAGAGTGTGTGTTTATATGTACCTGTGTGTATGAGAGTAATATCTGCCAGATTTGTTGCGGCATGTGTGTGTGTATGTGTGTGTATGTGTATGTGTATGTGTGTGTGTGTGTGTGTGTGTGTGGGAGTGATATCTTCCAGATTTGTTGCTGCATGTGTGTGCATGTGAGTGTATGTGTGTATGTGTGTGTATGTGTGTGTGTATGTGTGTGTATGTGTGTGTATATGTGTGTGTGTGTGTGTGTGGGAGTGATATCTTCCAGATTTGTTGCTGTATGTGTGTGTATGTGAGTGTATGTGTGTGTATGTGAGTGTATGTGTGTATGTGTGTATGTGTGTGTATGTGTGTGTATGTATGTGTGTGTATGTGTGTGTATGTGTGTGTATGTGTGTGTGTATGTGTGTGTATATGTGTGTGTGTGTGGGAGTGATATCTTCCAGATTTGTTGCTGTATGTGTGTATGTGAGTGTATGTGTGTGTATGTGTGTGTATGTGTGTTTGTGTGTGTATGTGTGTGTATGTGTGTGTATGTGTGTGTGTGTATAGGTGTATGTGTGTGTATGTGTGTATGTATGTGTATGTGTCTGTGTGTATGAGAGTGATATCTTCTAGATTTGTTGCAGCATGCATTTGTGTGTATGTGTGTGTTTGTGTGTGTGTGTGTGTGTGTTTGTGTTTGCGTGTGTGTGTTTGTGTGTGTGTTTATGTGTGTGTGTTTGTGTGTGTGTCTGTATGTGTGTGTTTGTGTGTGTTTGTGTGTATGTTTATGTGTGTGTTTGTGTGTGTGTCTGTATGTGTGTGTTTGTGTGTGTGTATGTTTGTGTGTGTGTGTTTGTGTGTGTGTTTGTATGTGTGTGTGTGTATGAGAATGATATCTTCTAGATTTTGTGCGGATGCATTCGTGTGCATCTGTTTGTGTTGGTGTGTCTATGTGTCTGTATGAGAGAGAGAGAACAGTGTAATGTGGACGCATGCGGTGTACCTAGGCGCCCAGCATACCCTACCTGTGTCTGTGTTCATGCAGGATAGAAGGGTAGCAGGAAACCAATATTACATGGATCGTTCGAGCGTACGGGCTAGAAATGCCATTTATATTTGAGAAATAGTGCACAGAATTTGCCTGCTGACAGCTTTACCTCTGTTCTCAAACATGCAATAGAGAGCAGACCACTATTGATACAATTATGTACTTCGAATAAAAGATTGTCTTATTCAACCACAACTTTGGGAGGCTTCCTTCAAGTAGAAGAACTGCGTGATTAGATAGATACAGATGTTGCTGTTCCCCAAGGCAGACCGGTCGTGTAGATAGTACGCTTAGCTGATAGACGTTAGGATGCTGGTCTTTTCCCCGGCATGTGGGACCAGTTTGTCAACCCTCCCTACTGCACCTAAATATCGTCCATAGTGTTTAAATTGTGAACCTCCCCTGAGCTGCGGCGTTCATGCATGTGAGCTGCGATCCGATGCAGCAGTATTTTCTGGGTGTAGAAAAGGAAAAGGACACACAAACCAGTCTAAGAACGGCACACTGCTGAAATACTGGATACAGACCCAATCCCGAACAAAGCGACACACGGTACAGAGATAACCCCGTATAAACCGACACAGTGCCAAGATAATCCGGAACAAAGCGACACAGTGCCAAGATGACCCCGATCAATGCGACGTAGTGCCAAGATGACCCCGAACAAAGCGGCAGTTTTGATATTTCCATGCTTCTAAATTTAGCTTATCATCAAACATCAGTGTCTGGTACTTCTATACAGGACTACACTAGTGATTACACTAGACTTGAGGCCTGACATCGTCAATTTCAACTTCCCATCGCCTCTTTTTCTCTCCCCCCCCCCCACCCACATTTTGTTTCTCACTTTAAACATTTATAGAAATTAGTAGATTCAGGGTAACTTAGATTGCCAGACAGCGTACTATAGGTGTCTGTCTGAATCATAGCACGATACAGTCAAGCTCTGGCTGTTTTGTTTCACATGTAGATGTTCTTTTTGTTAACCCTTTATGTCTGAGTAGTTTAACTACTTCTGTGTCACAGCATCTCTAGTTTGAACACCTCCAGACTTAAGTTTATTACCTCTAATTAAGTAGAAGTGTTAGTACAGGAAATTAATTGCATAATCTCTTGAGACTAAGAGAGTTAAGACAGTTGTGTTTAAACAGAAGCTGTCATCATCGCGTTCATTGCAATTGATTGTAGTTCATGCTTTTGGGTATCAATAAAGCAGATTTGGCATAACTGCTGGATTTCCAATCTGATTTCCTAACAACCTAAGCACTACCCTCCGTAAAAATGTAGGGAATGAATTAAGTTATCAAAGTGATAAAGTATATTGTGAGGAATCACAGAGGGATGAAACTGAAATATGCCCTGCCCTTTATAGTATGGAAAACGTGTCTGTTTCGTTTCAGCGCGGTGTCAAGCAGACATAGCAGCGGGACGGAGATTTGATTACTTCAGCAGTTAAGGTATACTCATGTCTGATTATATTTGTCAGTCTAGTAACTAAGATTCGGTAGTCATTGCCTCTGGACAACAACACATTTATCACTTATAGTGGTGTTATTGATTAATGATACTGTGCACAAGATTTGATTTGATTTGATCCAAGAACCGACATCAGAGAACTCGGGGCATTCCAGTAAGCGCTCCGTCCCTATCTTCAGCAGCCATCGAAGAGTTCCGATACTAATGGTGCCAGTAGCATTCTGAATAAACGCCAGTCTTGCCTTTCCTTTGAGCCTCGAGCATCTGCCAGAACTTCTCGTCACCCCACCCCCCTCCCCCCTGCATCAATCTCACCAGATTGTGGTTTAATGTCTGTGTAAAGAGAAAATCTTTTTTTTTTTCTGTTCCTGAATAGCTTATATGGTTGGATTTCTTTGTTTCCAATGCCATTTTTTTTTACATGTATATCCTGATGTCCCCAGACATGTAGTACCTGATGTCCCCAGACATGTAAAGCCTGATGTCCCCAGACTTGTAGCACCTGATGTCCCCAGACTTGTAGCACCTGATGTCCCCAGACTTGTAGCACCTGATGTCCCCAGACTTGTAGTACCTGATGTCCCCAGACTTGTAGCACTTGATGTCCCCAGACTTGTAGCACCTGATGTCCCCAGACTTGTAGTACCTGATGTCCCCAGACATGTACAGCTTGATGTCCCCAGACATGTACAGCCTGATGTCCCCAGACATGTAGTACCTGATGCCCCCAGACATGTATCGCCTGATGTCCCCAGACTTGTAGCACCTGATGTCCCCAGACTTGTAGTACCTGATGTCCCCAGACTTGTAGTACCTGATGTCCCCAGACTTGAAGCACCTGATGTCCCCAGACTTGTAGTACCTGATGTCCCCAGACTTGTAGCACTTGATGTCCCCAGACTTGTAGCACCTGATGTCCCCAGACTTGTAGTACCTGATGTCCCCAGACATGTACAGCCTGATGTCCCCAGACATGTAGTACCTGATGCCCCCAGACATGTATCGCCTGATGTCCCCAGACTTGTAGCACCTGATGTCCCCAGACTTGTAGTACCTGATGTCCGCAGACATGTATCGCCTGATGTCCCCAGACTTGTAGTACCTGATGTCCCCAAACATGTATAAACTTATGTCCCATGACATGTATAGCCTGATGTCCATAGAAATGTATAGCTTGATGTCCCCAGACATGTATAGCCTAATGTACCCAGACATGTATAGCCTGATGTCCCCAGACATGTATAGCCTGATGTCCCCAGACATGTATAGCCTGATGTCCCCAGACATGTATAGCCTGATGTCCCTAGACATGTATAGCCTGATGTCCCCAGACATGTACAGTCTGATGTACCCAGACATGTATAGCCTGATGTCCCCAGACATGTATAGCCTGATGTCCCCAGACATGTATAGCCTGATGTACACAGACATGTATAGGCTGATGTCCCCGGACATGTATAGCCTGATGTCCCCTGATATGTATAGCCTGATGTCCCCAGACATGTATTGCCTGATGTACCCAGACATGTATAGCCTGATGTCCCCAGACATGTATAGCCTGACGTCCCCAGACATGTATAGCCTGATGTTCCCAGACATGTATAGCCTGATGCTCCCAGACATGTACAGCCTCATGTCTCCAGACATGTATAGCCTGATGTCCCCAGACATGTGTCGCCTAATGTGCCCAGACATGTGTCGCCTGATGTGCCCGTACATGTGTCGATCGATGTCCCAAAACATTTTTAGCCTGATTCCCCAGACATGTATAGCGTGATGTCCCAAGACGTCTATAGCGGGATGTCCCCAGACATGTACAGCCTGATATACCCAGACATGTGTAGCCTCCTGTCCCCAGACATGTATCGCTTGATGACTCTAGACATGTAATGCCTGATGTCCTTAGATATGTACAGCCTGATGTCACCAGACATGTATCGCTTGATGTCCCCAGACATGTATCGCCTGATGTCCACAGACATGTACAGCCTGATGTCCCCAGACATGTATCGCTGGATGTCCCCAGACATGTATCGCTTGATGTCCCCAGACATGTATCGCTTGATGTCCCCGGACATGTATCGCCTGATGTCCCCAGACATGTAGTACCTGATGTCCCCAGACATGTATCGCTTGATGTCCCCAGACTTGTATCGCTTGGTGTCCCCAGACATGTATCGCTTGATGTCTCCAGACATGTATCGCTTGATGTCCCCAGACATGTATCGCTTGATGTCCCCAGACATGTACAGCCTGATGTCCCCAGACATGTAGTACCTGATGTCCCCAGACATGTACAGCCTAATGTCATCAGACATGTAGTACCTGATGTCCCCAGAAATGTATCGCTTGATGTCCCCAGACATGTATCGCTTGATGTCCCCAGACATGTATCGCCTGATGTCCCCAGACATGTACAGCCTGATGTCCCCAGACATGTACAGCCTGATGTCCACAGACATGTATAGCGTTATGTCCTAAGACGTCTATAGCGGGATGTCCCCAGACATGTACAGCCTGATATACCCAGACATGTGTAGCCTCCTGTCCCCAGACATGTATCGCCTGATGTCCCCAGACATGTATCGCTTGATGTCCTCAGACATGTACAGCCTGATGTCCCCAGACATGTATAGCGTGATGTCCCAAGACGTCTATAGCGGGATGTCCCCAGACATGTACAGCCTGATATACCCAGACATGTGTAGCCTCCTGTCTCCAGACATGTATCGCCTAATGTCCTCAGACATGTATAGCGGGATGTCCCCAGACATGCATCGCCTGGTGTCCCCAGACATGTATCGCCTTATGTCCCCAGACATGTATAGCGGGATGTCCCAGACATGTATAACCTGATGTCCCCAGACATGTATAACCTGATGTCCCCAGACATGTATAGCCTGATGCTTCCAGACATGTACAGCCTCATGTCTCCAGACATGTATAGCCTGATGTGCCCAGACATGTGTCGCCTAATGTGCCCAGACATGTGTCGCCTGATGTGCCCGTACATGTGTCGATCGATGTCCCAAAACATTTTTAGCCTGATTCCCCAGACATGTATAGCGTGATGTCCCAAGACGTCTATAGCGGGATGTCCCCAGACATGTACAGCCTGATATACCCAGACATGTGTAGCCTCCTGTCCCCAGACATGTATCGCTTGATGACTCTAGACATGTAATGCCTGATGTCCTTAGATATGTACAGCCTGATGTCACCAGACATGTATCGCTTGATGTCCCCAGACATGTATCGCCTGATGTCCACAGACATGTACAGCCTGATGTCCCCAGACATGTATCGCTGGATGTCCCCAGACATGTATCGCTTGATGTCCCCAGACATGTATCGCTTGATGTCCCCAGACATGTATCGCCTGATGTCCCCAGACATGTAGTACCTGATGTCCCCAGACATGTATCGCTTGATGTCCCCAGACTTGTATCGCTTGGTGTCCCCAGACATGTATCGCTTGATGTCTCCAGACATGTATCGCTTGATGTCCCCAGACATGTATCGCTTGATGTCCCCAGACATGTACAGCCTGATGTCCCCAGACATGTAGTACCTGATGTCCCCAGACATGTACAGCCTAATGTCATCAGACATGTAGTACCTGATGTCCCCAGACATGTATCGCTTGATGTCCCCAGACATGTATCGCTTGATGTCCCCAGACATGTATCGCCTGATGTCCCCAGACATGTACAGCCTGATGTCCCCAGACATGTACAGCCTGATGTCCACAGACATGTATAGCGTTATGTCCTAAGACGTCTATAGCGGGATGTCCCCAGACATGTACAGCCTGATATACCCAGACATGTGTAGCCTCCTGTCCCCAGACATGTATCGCCTGATGTCCCCAGACATGTATCGCTTGATGTCCCCAGACATGTACAGCCTGATGTCCCCAGACATGTATAGCGTGATGTCCCAAGACGTCTATAGCGGGATGTCCCTAGACATGTACAGCCTGATATACCCAGACATGTGTAGCCTCCTGTCTCCAGACATGTATCGCCTAATGTCCTCAGACATGTATAGCGGGATGTCCCCAGACATGCATCGCCTGGTGTCCCCAGACATGTATCGCCTTATGTCCCCAGACATGTATAGCGGGATGTCCCCAGACATGTATAACCTGATGTCCCCAGACATGTATAACCTGATGTCCCCAGACATGTATAACCTGATGTCCCCAGACATGTATAACCTGATGTCAGCAGACATGTATTGGCTGAAGTCTCCAGACATGTATTGCCTGATGTTACGACAAATATCACCACACGCCTGGGAGACGGTTTA
Source organism: Candidula unifasciata (assembly GCA_905116865.2). Taxonomy (NCBI): domain Eukaryota; kingdom Metazoa; phylum Mollusca; class Gastropoda; order Stylommatophora; family Geomitridae; genus Candidula; species Candidula unifasciata. The sequence continues at coordinate 168,903 of CAJHNH020000802.1, read as the reverse complement.
TGCCGATGTTAGATGACAGTCCCGTAGTCTTAGTCAAGGTTTCAACTTCATTGCAATCGTGTCAGCCCATACTTGCTTAGTTCCACTACCAGTCAAAATAAAAAAAAATAAAAACGTCTTTCACTATCCTCTTCGAAAAAGTGGGAACAAATTAGTCCCAGCACAATCTAGATATATGCGCAATTGCTAGAAGCGCCAGGGACAACAGTCACCACCAGAAACGGAGCGTGTTGTTGATGAAAGTCGTCTGGCAGGATAAGTTGGCTATACACACGTATAATTATTAAATAATTGTCAATCTCTGTATACCTGATGTTAGAGAGAATATGTGTTACCAAAGGTCGGGCTGGTTGAACGATTAGGGACACTGGATTGTCATATCTCATGAATCATCAGCCTCAGCGTCTTCCTAGGTCTTAAATCATTAGCTTGTTTTTAGGTCCTAAATCATTCATACTCAGCGTGTTCCTCGGTGCTAAGCCATCAGACTCGTTGCTAAATCATCAGACTCTGTTTGTTCCTAGTTCATAAATCATCAGACTCTGTTTGTTCCTAGTTCATAAATCATCAGACTCTGTTTATTCCTAGGTCCTATATCGTCAAGCAGCGTGTTACCATGTTCTAAATCATCGCTCAGTGTGTTCCTTGGTCCTGAATAATCAGACTCAGTGTGTTCCTAGGTCCTAAATAATCAGACTCAGTGTGTTCCTAGGTCCTAAATAATCAGACAGTGTGTTCCTTGGTCCTAAATAATCAGACTCAGTATGTTCCTAGGTCCTAAATAATCAGACTCAGTGTGTTCCTAGGTCCTAAATAATCAGACTCAGTATGTTCCTTGGTCCTAAATAATCAGACTCAGTGTGTTCCTAGGTCCTAAATAATCAGACTCAGTGTGTTCCTAGGTCCTTAATAATCAGACTCAGTGTGTTCCTAGGTCCTAAATAATCAGACACAGTGTGTTCCTATGTCCTAAATAATCAGACTCATGTATGTTCCTAGGTCCTAAATAATCAGACTCAGTGTGTTCCTAGGTCCTAAATAATCAGACACAGTGTGTTCCTATGTCCTAAATAATCAGACTCATGGATGTTCCTAGGTCCTAAATAATCAGACAGTGTGTTCCTTGGTCCTAAATAATCATACTCAGTATGTTCCTAGGCCCTAAATAATCAGACAGTATGTCCCTAGGTCCTAAATAATCGGACTCAGTGTGTTCCTAGGTCCTAAATAATCAGACAGTATGTTCCTAGGTCCTAAATAATCAGACAGTATGTTTCTAGGTCCTAAATAATCAGACTCAATGTGTTCCTAGGTCCTAAATAATCAGACTCATGGATGTTCCTAGGTCCTAAATAATCAGACTCATGGATGTTCCTAGGTCCTAAATAATCAGACTCATGTATGTTCCTAGGTCCTAAATAATCAGACAGTATGTTCCTAGGTCCTAAATAATCAGACTCATGTATGTTCCTATGTCCTAAATAATCAGACTCATGGATGTTCCTAGGTCCTAAATAATCAGACAGTGTGTCCCTAGGTCCTAAATAATCGGACTCAGTGTGTTCCTAGGTCCTAAATAATCAGACAGTATGTTCCTAGGTCCTAAATAATCAGACAGTATGTTCCTAGGTCCTAAATAATCAGACTCAATGTGTTCCTAGGTCCTAAATAATCAGACTCATGGATGTTCCTAGGTCCTAAATAATCAGACTCATGGATGTTCCTAGGTCCTAAATAATCAGACTCATGTATGTTCCTAGGTCCTAAATAATCAGACAGTATGTTCCTAGGTCCTAAATAATCAGACTCATGTATGTTCCTAGGTCCTAAATAATCAGACTCAGTGTGTTCCTAGGTCCTAAATAATCAGACTCATGTATGTTCCTAGGTCCTAAATAATCAGACAGTGTGTTCCTAGGTCCAAAATAATCAGACAGTATGTTCCTAGGTCCCAAATAATCAGACTCAGTGTGTTCCTAGGTCCTAAATAATCAGACTCAGTGTGTTCCTAGGTCCTAAATAATCAGACTCATGTATGTTTCTTGGTCCTAAATAATCAGACTCAGTGTGTTCCTAGGTCCTGAATAATCAGACAGTGTGTTCCTAGGTCCTAAATAATCAGACAGTGTGTTCCTAGGTCCTAAATAATCAGACAGTGTGTTCCTAGGTCCTAAATAATCAGACAGTGTGTTCCTAGGTCCTGAATAATCAGACAGTGTGTTCCTAGGTCCTGAATAATCAGACAGTGTGTTCCTAGGTCCTAAATAATCAGACTCATGTATGTTTCTTGGTCCTAAATAATCAGACAGTGTGTTCCTAGGTCCTAAATAATCAGACAGTGTGTTCCTAGGTCCTAAATAATCAGACAGTGTGTTCCTAGGTCCTAAATAATCAGACAGTGTGTTCCTAGGTCCTAAATAATCAGACAGTGTGTTCCTAGGTCCTGAATAATCAGACAGTGTGTTCCTAGGTCCTAAATAATCAGACTCAGTGTGTTCCTAGGTCCTAAATAATCAGACTCAGTGTGTTCCTAGGTCCTAAATAATCAGACTCAGTGTGTTCCTAGGTCCTAAATAATCAGACTCAGTGTGTTCCTAGGTCCTAAATAATCAGACTCAGTGTGTTCCTAGGTCCTGAATAATCAGAGAGTGTGTTCCTAGGTCCTAAATAATCAGACAGTGTGTTCCTACGTCCTGAATAATCAGACTCAGTGTGTTCCTAGGTCTTAAATAATCAGACTCATGGATGTTCTTAGGTCCTAAATAATCAGACTCATGGATGTTCCTAGGTCCTCAATAATCAGACTCATGGATGTTCCTAGGTCCTAAATAATCAGACTCATGGATGTTCTTAGGTCCTAAATAATCAGACTCATGGATGTTCCTAGGTCCTCAATAATCAGACTCATGGATGTTCCTAGGTCCTAAATAATCAGACAGTATGTTCCTAGGTCCTAAATAATCAGACTCAGTATGTTCCTAGGTCCTAAATAATCAGACTCAGTGTGTTCCTAGGTCCTAATTAATCAGACTCATGGATGTTTCTAGGTCCTAAATAATCAGACTCAGTGTGTTCCTGGGTCCTAAATAATCAGACTCAGTGTGTTCCTAGGTCCTAAATAATCAGACTCATGGATGTTCCTAGGTCCTAAATAATCAGACTCAGTGTGTTCCTTGGTCCTAAATAATCAGACTCATGTATGTTCCTTGGTCCTAAATAATCAGACTCAGTGTGTTCCTAGGTCCTAAATAATCAGACCCATGGATGTTCCTAGGTCCTAAATAATCAGACTCAGTGTGTTCCTAGGTCCTAAATAATCAGACTCATGGATGTTCCTAGGTCCTAAATAATCAGACTCAGTGTGTTCCTGGGTCCTAAATAATCAGACTCATGTATGTTCCTTGGTCCTAAATAATCAGACAGTGTTTTCCTAGGTCCTAAATAATCAGACTCATGGATGTTCCTAGGTCCTAAATAATCAGACTCAGTGTGTTCCTGGGACCTAAATAATCAGACTCATGTATGTTCCTTGGTCCTAAATAATCAGACAGTGTTTTCCTAGGTCCTAAATAATCAGACTCATGGATGTTCCTAGGTCCTAAATAATCAGACTCAGTGTGTTCCTGGGTCCTAAATAATCAGACTCATGTATGTTCCTTGGTCCTAAATAATCAGACAGTGTTTTCCTAGGTCCTAAATAATCAGACTCATGGATGTTCCTAGGTCCTAAATAATCAGACTCAGTGTGTTCCTAGGTCCTAAATAATCAGACTCATGGATGTTCCTAGGTCCTAAATAATCAGACTCAGTGTGTTCCTTGGTCCTAAATAATCAGACTCATGTATGTTCCTTGGTCCTAAATAATCAGACAGTGTTTTCCTAGGTCCTAAATAATCAGACTCAGTGTGTTCTAGGTCCTAAATAATCAGACTCATGGATGTTCCTAGGTCCTAAATAATCAGACTCAGTGTGTTCCTAGGTCCTAAATAATCAGACTCATGGATGTTCCTAGGTCCTAAATAATCAGACTCAGTGTGTTCCTAGGTCCTAAATAATCAGACTCATGGATGTTCCTAGGTCCTAATTAATCAGACTCATGGATGTTCCTAGGTCCTAAATAATCAGACTCATGGATGTTCCTAGGTCCTAATTAATCAGACTCAGTGTGTTCCTAGGTCCTAAATAATCAGACTCATGGATGTTCCTAGGTCCTAAATAATCAGACTCAGTGTGTTCCTAGGTCCTAAATAATCAGACTCATGTATGTTCCTAGGTCCTAAATAATCAGACTCAGTGTGTTCCTAGGTCCTAAATAATCAGACTCATGGATGTTCCTAGGTCCTAAATAATCAGACTCAGTGTGTTCCTGGGTCCTAAATAATCAGACTCAGTGTGTTCCTAGGTCCTAAATAATCAGACTCATGGATGTTCCTAGGTCCTAAATAATCAGACTCAGTGTGTTCCTTGGTCCTACATAATCAGACTCATGTATGTTCCTTGGTCCTAAATAATCAGACAGTGTTTTCCTAGGTCCTAAATAATCAGACTCAGTGTGTTCTAGGTCCTAAATAATCAGACTCATGGATGTTCCTAGGTCCTAAATAATCAGACTCAGTGTGTTCCTAGGTCCTAAATAATCAGACTCATGGATGTTCCTAGGTCCTAAATAATCAGACTCAGTGTGTTCCTAGGTTCTAAATAATCAGACTCATGGATGTTCCTAGGTCCTAATTAATCAGACTCATGGATGTTCCTAGGTCCTAAATAATCAGACTCATGGATGTTCCTAGGTCCTAATTAATCAGACTCAGTGTGTTCCTAGGTCCTAAATAATCAGACTCATGGATGTTCCTAGGTCCTAAATAATCAGACTCAGTGTGTTCCTAGGTCCTAAATAATCAGACTCATGGATGTTCCTAGGTCCTAAATAATCAGACTCATGGATGTTCCTAGGTCCTAAATAATCAGACTCAGTGTGTTCCTAGGTCCTAAATAATCAGACTCATGGATGTTCCTTGGTCCTAAATAATCAGACAGTGTTTTCCTAGGTCCTAAATAATCAGACTCAGTGTGTTCTAGGTCCTAAATAATCAGACTCATGGATGTTCCTAGGTCCTAAATAATCAGACTCATGGATGTTCCTTGGTCCTAAATAATCAGACTCAGTGTGTTCCTTGGTCCTAAATAATCAGACTCATGGATGTTCCTAGGTCCTAAATAATCAGACTCATGGATGTTCCTAGGTCCTAAATAATCAGACTCATGGATGTTCCTAGGTCCTAAATAATTAGACTCATGGATGTTCCTAGGTCCTAAATAATCAGACTCATGTATGTTCCTAGGTCCTAAATAATCAGACTCAGTGTGTTCCTAGGTCCTAATTAATCAGACTTATGGATGTTCCTTGGTCCTAAATAATGAGACTCATGGATGTTCCTAGGTCCTAAATAATCAGACTCATGGATGTTCCTAGGTCCTAAATAATCAGACTCATGGATGTTCCTAGGTCCTAAATAATCAGACTCAGTGTGTTCCTAGGTCCTAAATAATCAGACTCAGTGTGTTCCTAGGTCCTAAATAATCAGACTCAGTGTGTTCCTAGGTCCCAAATAATCAGACTCATGAATGTTCCTAGGTCCTAAATAATCAGACTCAGTGTGTTCCTAGGTCCTAAATAATCAGACTCATGTATGTTCCTAGGTCCTAAATAATCAGACTCAGTGTGTTCCTAGGTCCTAAATAATCAGACTCAGTGTGTTCCTAGGTCCTAAATAATCAGACTCATGTATGTTCCTAGGTCCTAAATAATCAGACTCATGTATGTTCCTAGGTCCTTGTGACGTGACGTGTGGTTTAAATGTTTATGTTGTTGAGTAGGGATCTTCCTTTCAACACATTCTCTCCACTAGATAAACCGAACTAAAATCTGAGCTATGTTGCTCTCAGACAAAGTCCTGGATATCCAAGAAAACAGCCATATTGGCTCGTTAAGTATATAAACATTAGCTGAACTTGGTACCCACAAGAGAAAGCAAGGAATTTTAGATGTCTATCATACTAAATGAATTATTAGACAGGGCAAGTGATTCCTCCGTCATCTACCTTCTCCCGGTGTTATTATTAATAATTAAAGAATTATTATATTATTTGAGCCCCCACCAAATGGTATTCTATCCTAACAGTTTAATTAAACATGTAAGAACAGACATTTGGAATTTAACAAACTATGTAGTTTAAAACTTGACATACAGCTTTATTTACTACAATGAAATTCCCAGTTTGTTGATTTACACAAACAGTGACTGGTTAACTTGATGATGGTGGTAAGCTTCAGCGAGAAAAACAGCTCGGGGGTTAGAGTGGTATGATAATGATGATAATAGGTTAACATAAAGGGGTTAACTTAACTTATAAGCCTCTGACAGCCGTGAGGAACTGTCAAGCTTGTCCAACTCTTCCTTGCCTGTTGTCTGCCTGTTTCAGCTTATTCTCCACTTCATCCCCACCTCGTTCTCCACCTCGTTCTCCACCTCGTTCTCCACCTCGTTCCCAGCTGGCCGAGTCTAACACAATGTAGGCTACTTCATGGACTGATCGTCACATGGGCGCTGTAATCAGGGAAACAAACACATACGTGTAGTATCTTGACTTACACTAAGAATACATGTATCAATTAATACAACATATAATAATAAGATATAGCCCATCACTCCTCCTCATATTCCACATCCTCTCCAGTCTAGTCTGAAGGTCTTTTGTCTTACATGGGCGTCACATATCCTGCCTTCCCTCAAATGCTATGTCATGATAGTTGACTTTCTAAGTCTGTTGTCCGACTTCACTCAGACTTCGAGTTGGCTGACATAGATTTGACATAAACATGTGGCGCAGGTTATGTGCTGAACCCGCAAACAATTTATATGTGCACGCTGTCCTGAATATTATCTTTCAGTGACAGTGAATTCTATACACCCATCATTCTTCCCCTGAGGTTATAAATCCCCTGTTCAGGTGAACACATTAAGTGAGCACATGGTGGGCACACAAAACGTAGCAACATCCCTGCACATATTTGGGCATCATTTCCCACAGTCCAAACTCATATTTTGGCTGATCGTGAAAACAATATAATTACATTTCATTATAGCAAACGTCATTGTTCACATCTTATTTTATACACATGAAAACATACAATGAAAAACATGTGACACAAACATACAAGAAATAGGAATAGTTTAGCAGTTCCCTAACTGAGATACTGAACATTCACAAAGACTTTTTCAAGCAGAATGTGCAGACAAATTAGGAAAAGGTAGTATAGACTAAAAGCTTAACTCCCTAACCTAAGTATACAAGATTAAAATTAATATTTTCTCTTACCTGGGAACTTTCCATTAATCGCCAAAACAGAATGCGACAGTAAAATTTACCTTTTAGGTCGATCTGTGTTGTTTGCCGGCAGGCTGCGATTAATGACGGAAATTCCACAGGCTCGAAGTATAAGTATCAATCTATTGTCCAAATTAAACTCCTCCCTTTCCTTAGTTTTTACCCAACCCTCAAGATGATGGCTTAAGCACCGCCCCTGAGGTAACTATCAGATCACTTGGCTAACCAGTGACCTGTCACTCAATTCTGGACTGACATCCCTAGAGCAAACATTCTTAAGTGACCCAATCTAGTTTACAACGAATCTAACTGGCAGGTGTTAAAAGACGTTCAGTGAAGCCATTGTGTTTCCTACTTGACCCAGATCAAACAGTCCTAATTGCCACACACCTGTTCTCCCCCGAATTACACTGACGTGTGAAACTCTGACCTCTGGGCTCCACAATGTCTAGCGTCCACTCAATTTACCTGGTCAAAAGGGCCCCCCTCAGTCTCTACAGTCTGGTCAGGAGATAACATTCTGACACTGGCGTGAGAATGCAATCTAACATCCCTAGTCTGAACCAGCGGGCTATATTACGTAGTGTTGGGTAATTTTAAACAAAGCGCAGTGGCTTGTCTCGAAGAAGGACTGGTAACAATTTAAATCCGTGCGGTTTAAAGCAATATTAGGATAAAGCGCAGAGTAAATATAATTCTGTCTCTTTAGAACCAGAAGAACTTATTACAAGTACTAACTTCTGGAATCACTGAGATCGTCTCGTGACAGTCCTAAATAATCAGACTCAGTATGTTCCTAGGTCCTAAATAATCAGACTCAGTGTGTTCCTAGGTACTAAATAATTAGACTCAGTGTGTTCCTAGGTCCTAAATAATCAGACAGTATGTTCCTAGGTCCTAAATAATCAGACTCAATGTGTTCCTAGGTCCTAAATAATCATACTCGGTGTGTTCCTAGGTCCTAAATAATCATACTCAGTGTGTTCCTAGGTCCTAAATAATCAGACTCATTGTGTTCCTAGGTCCTAAATAATCAGACTCAGTGTGTTTCTAGATCCTAAATTATCAGACTCAGTGTGTTCCTAGGTCCTAAATAATCAGACAGTGTGTTCCTAGGTCCTAAATAATCAGACTCAGTGTGTTCCTAGGTACTAAATAATTAGACTCAGTGTGTTCCTAGGTCCTAAATAATCAGACAGTATGTTCCTAGGTCCTAAATAATCAGACTCAATGTGTTCCTAGGTCCTAAATAATCATACTCGGTGTGTTCCTAGGTCCTAAATAATCATACTCAGTGTGTTCCTAGGTCCTAAATAATCAGACTCATTGTGTTCCTAGGTCCTAAATAATCAGACTCAGTGTGTTTCTAGATCCTAAATTATCAGACTCAGTGTGTTCCTAGGTCCTAAATAATCAGACAGTGTGTTCCTAGGTCCTAAAAAATCAGAATCAGTGTGTTCCTAGGTCCTAAATAATCAGACTCAGTGTGTTCCTAGGTCCTAAATAATCAGACTCAGTGTGTTTCTAGGTCCTAAATAATCAGACTCAGTGTGTTCCTAGGTCCTAAATAATCAGACTTATTGTGTTCCTAGGTCCTAAATAATCAGACAGTGTGTTCCTAGGTCCTAAAAAATCAGAATCAGTGTGTTCCTAGGTCCTAAATAATCAGACTCAGTGTGTTCCTAGGTCCTAAATAATCAGACTCAGTGTGTTCCTAGGTCCTAAAAAATCAGAATCAGTGTGTTCCTAGGTCCTAAATAATCAGACTCAGTGTGTTCCTAGGTCCTAAATAATCAGACTCAGTGTGTTTCTAGGTCCTAAATAATCAGACTCAGTGTGTTCATAGGTCCTAAATAATCAGACAGTGTGTTCCTAGGTCCTAAATAATCAGACTCAGTGTGTTCATAGGTCCTAAATAATCAGACAGTGTGTTCCTAGGTCCTAAAAAATCAGAATCAGTGTGTTCCTAGGTCCTAAATAATCAGACTCAGTGTGTTCCTAGGTCCTAAATAATCAGACTCAGTGTGTTCCTAGGTCCTAAATAATCAGACTCAGTGTGTTCCTAGGTCCTAAATAATCAGACTTAGTGTGTTCCTAGGTCCTAAATAATCAGACTCATGTATGTTCCTTGGTCCTAAATAATCAGACTCAGTGTGTTCCTAGGTCCTAAATAATCAGACTCAGTATGTTGCTAGGTCATAAATAATCAGACTCAGTGTGTTCCTAGGTCCTAAATAATCAGACTCAGTGTGTTCCTTGGTCCTAAATAATCAGTCAGTGTGTTCCTAGGTCCTAAATAATCAGACTCAGTGTGTTCCTAGGTCCTAAATAATCAGACTCAGTGTGTTCCTAGGTCCTAAATAATCAGACTCAGTATGTTCCTAGGTCCTAAATAATCAGACAGTGTGTTCCTAGGTCCTAAAAAATCAGAATCAGTGTGTTCCTAGGTCCTAAATAAAATCTAGAAAGGTCCATTGTCTTCCTGTGTCCTAAATCACCAGACTCACTTAGTACCTAAGTCCTATATCATCAGACTCCTTGTGTTCCTAGGCACTAAATCACAAGACTCAGTGCGCTCCTAGGTCCTATACCCTCAGGCTCAAGGATCATCCCAACCTGCACCTTCTCTTTTTTAACCGCCTACGCCACTTTTTTATTCGTGTCTGAAACCGACCTAAAACCTGGCAATGAATGCTGTAATGTCAGTGTGTATGTTACTAGCTATATACTTTGTTTCATTTGGTCTGTTGTTTAAACTATTTTCTGTGTTTAACATGAACGTTCTCGTCGTTTCCTTTTCTTCACTGTATATCCTGATTCCCCTTTACTTCTGCCTACATGCTTCATATTTGTGATGTTGATTTCACTAATACTTCCACGATAAGCTTAATTAATTATTTTTTTCCCTCTTTGTCAATATTTAGTTTTCCTCTTTGTCAAAATGTGTTTTTCCTCTTTGTCAGAGTACTAGAATCAAAGCAGAGCGGGTATCTTGTAATGGAGGAAAGAGAAGAGATAATTATAAAGGATAATATGGAAATCTACTCCTAGAAATCACCCCGACTCCGAACCTACAAGAACTACTCTTAACAATGTCATGTGGCGAGTGGGAGCCTAAACCCAACCTTAACCTGCCTCAGTAACAAGGAAAGAAAAAAGAGAAAATGTTCGTTTAAGCGGGGGTGAGCTCAAACATATCTCACCCTGGCAGGAAATCTTCTGTGCGGGGTCTAATATATTGTAGCAGTAAAACCTAGGCACACTAACTAAAAAAAAACAGAAAGTAAGTCAGCAAACACAGAAACTTTATTTACTTGATGACATAAAACAATAATACTTGATGACACACTCCGAACACTAGGTATACTAAAGAACAACTAGAAGGTATATGTGCAGACCAGCAGAAAACTAACCAAGCAACTGGTAAACCAATGAATAACAAAATACTGACAGCTATTAGCAGACCAACAAAACACTTATAGCGACCTGCCATGAAACTATCTCTTAGCGAGGATATACAATGGAAATCATATCTACCACCACCTAACCAATTGACACGTACCGTGAGATCAGCCAGGGAAATCAATCAGAAAACCGACCTTCCCCTGTAGTCGCCCACGCCCATGCTAGAGAGCCCTAAGTGCAGAGCTACAACAGCCGGTAGGTCTCCACAGGGTGCGTCCAGAAATCAAATAGCTCGCTGAAAGACTCAACAGTCTTTTGTACCCAGTAGACAGATTTCTCCGGTTTTTACTGTCTTAAACTAAAAGCTGTTCCTGTGGCCTCTTGTCAATTTTAAAACAGATTAAATAAGATCGATGAGCTGCTAAACAGTAGTCTTCCAGCCTATTACATCAATATTGTTTTTCCTCTTTGTCAGTACTTGTTTTTCCTCTTTGTCAGTACCTGTTTTTCCTCTTTGTCAGTACTTGTTTTTCCTCTTTGTCAGTACTTGTTTTCCCTCTTTGTCAGTACTTGTTTTTCCTCTTTGTCAGTACTTGTTTTTCCTCTTTGTCAGTACTTGTTTTTCCTCTTTGTCAGTACTTGTTTTTCCTCTTTGTCAGTACTTGTTTTTCCTCTTTGTCAGTACTTGTTTTTCCTCTTTGTCAGTACTTGTTTTTCCTCTTTGTCAGTACTTGTTTTTCCTCTTTGTCAGTACTTGTTTTTCCTCTTTGTCAGTACTTGTTTTTCCTCTTTGTCAGTACTTGTTTTTCCTCTTTGTCAGTACTTGTTTTTCCTCTTTGTCAGTACTTGTTTTTCCTCTTTGTCAGTACTTGTTTTTCCTTTTTGTCAGTACTTGTTTTTCCTCTTTGTCAGTACTTGTTTTTCCTCTCTGTCAGTACTTGTTTTTCCTCTTTGTCTTTATTGCTTTTTCTTCTTTGTCTTTTTTTTTTTTTTTTTGGTTTTCCCTCTCTATCTTTATTATTTTCCCTCTTTGTCTTTATTGCTTTTTCTTCTTTGTCTTTTTTTTTTTTTGGTTTGTTTTCCCTCTCTGTCTTTATTATTTTCCCTCTTTGTCTTTATTGATTTTCCCTCTTTGTCAATATTTGTTTATCCTTTTGTTGCCGACTTCTGTTCCGTTGCTTCTGTTTGTCCTCTTACGCTTGAGGTTATCAATGATAATTTAATTACCAGCTTTGTATGCTTGTTTGGTTCTCTTGCATGCAACAGATGAAATATTGTAAGTATTATTTATTTTTTACTTTTTAAATCAGGCTGTTCCCACCAAAGATGCCTACAAAATGCTGGCTGATCATTGTTGAGTTTGTGATTGATGTGTCAAGTGACATGACTGCAATGACAACTGTCAGCAGCGAGACTATCACATATATAAAGACAGTCTACAGAAACACGTTTTCTACTTAACCAGTCTGAATACTATTATTGCATGCTATTATTATTAGTCATGTTTGACAATTTCACTATACTTCTATGCTTACTTCCTTTTTTTTTGTGTCGAACATCAACTCGGTTTATTAGTTTTTATATAACTGACTTGTGATAAACAAACACTTTGTTTATAAATGATTGCTTCCGAAAAAACGCTATATTCGTCATCCTCGTGTAGGATTCAATTTTTTGTTATTTTGAAGCCCCCACCCTAGCTCTTGCCAGCAGTAGCAATATAGCGCAGCCATAGATATGGTCTTATGGCTGAACGCGGTTTCTAGGACCTCTCCACGGTGATCCTCATCCATATGGTGGCACTTTGTGTCATCGGGTGTTTATCGCTTGTGTGATGTCATAGTGGCGTAAAATGTACTACTACTACTTAAAAGCTATATCAAAATATGCGTAATTTTTGTTTGTGGTATAAACAATTATCTTTATTAAAAAACGATTATTAAACTGCTGATAGAGACGTCTGGCGATCTCTCTGGCAAACCTCTACACCCCAAGGTAGAAGAGGAGCGACTAAGACTAAGTAAAAAACGATTATTTATAATCCATTTTAATTATTATTGATAACATTCCTATGTTGACATTCCTGTTAGCCATTATATGTCACCTAGGGGTCGCAGTCTGTGTATCAAGCCCCATCTATCCTGTACAATCTATTCAAGCACTTTTGGCTTCTATCATCAAGGCTTACCTCTAGGTTCCTCAATCCTCTATTTCCCAATGTCGGTGCCCATTTGGGGATTTTCTGTTCCTCTTTTCTTAGAATATGTGCAGTAGAGCGCCATCGTCTCTGTTTTATGAGTTCATACTAGTGGTAGTCCAGACATTTCTTGTATTTCTCTATCCCTCATCCCTCTTCGATTCGTCCCATCTTAAGATCATTAACCTCAGGCATTTAGTTTCAAATGCATTAAACTTTCGTTCCATGTCTTTATTGATTCTCCAGCTTTCGCTGGTGTATGCTGAAACTAGAATAACATTAGAATTACAAATATGTTTCTTGTTTCCGTAACTATGGGTGTTGCTGTCTCAGTAAACGGATCAGTTATTTTAATTCCTTTTTTTTTTTTTTGCAGATTACATCTGCTTGACGTGTTACTGGTGTTTTTTTAAATATATATTTGTCTTTCATAACCTATTCGTACTCCTACATTTAATGATATGTTTGCTAACTGTTCCGTGCATGTAATTAATGTTCATACTTAGCAGAAAAATATCACTGGTAAAATGGAGAAGTCTAACCGTGTGTTCTACACCCAGTCAATGAAGGTGTTTTTAACACAACATGTTCTTTTAAAACACTCAAAGCTAAACACTCTTTCCTTGAATGAATTAATGAATGAATTAATGAATTGACATCGGTGCATTCTGGAACATCCCACGCGTGCTCCAGCTCCTTCCTCTGTAGCCAATGAAGAATCGATATGCTAACAATGTTTGTTTCAACCAGTTTAACAGTGCGATTATGTTTTCCCACAGTGTTGAATATCTTCTAGAACCCTGTTAACCCTCCCCCACCCATATGTAGACCCCAAAAAAAGCATCAACAAAGCGCTGTCAGGAGCAAACATAACCCCGTAGTCCAACATTCTGCCATTCCTGACCTCCATTTTGAGCGCAAAGCTCCTAGCTGATTTTGAGATTTTTATCATGAGATGTAACCTGTCTCACGCCCACTTCCAACCTGTCTCAAACCCACCCCCAACCTGTGTCATGATTGTTTTCAATCTGTCTCACACCCACTTCCAATCTCTCTCAAACCCACTCCCAACCTGTCTCATACCAACCCCCACCTGTCTCATAAAACCCCCACCTGTCTCATAAAAAACCCCACCCGTCTCATAAAAACACCCACCTATCTCATTAAAAAAAACCACCAGTGTCGTAAAAACCCCACCTGTCATAAAAACCCCCACCCGTCTCATAAAAACCCCCACCTGTCTCATAAAACCCCTGCCTGTCTCATAAAAACCCCCACCTGTCTCATAAAACCCCTGCCTGTCTCATTAAAAACCCCCACCTGTCTCAAAAAACCCAAAATGTCTCATAAAAACCCCAACCTGTCTCACAAAAACCCCCTCCTGTCTCATAAAAATCCCCACCTGCCTCATACAAACCCCCACCTGTCTCATCAAAACCCCCACCTGTCTCATAAAAACACCCACCTGTCTCATAAAAAACCCCACCTGTCACATGCCCACTCCTAACCTTTCTCTCACAAACCCTAACCTGTCTTTTACCAACCCTCTCCTGTCTCATACTCACCCCACCTGTCTCATACCAACCCTCTTCTGTCTCATACCAACACCCACTGTCTTATACAAACCCCAACTGTCACATGCCCATTCCTAACCTTTCTCTTTTCTACCCTCACCTGTCTCACACCAACCCTCTCCTGTCTCATACCAAACCTCTCCTGTCTAATAACAACCCTCACCTGTCTCATACCAACCCTAGCCTGTCTCATACCAACCCTCACCTGTCTCATACCAACCCTTACCTGTCTAATTCCAACCCTTACATGTCTAATACCAACCCTCACCTGTCTCATACCAACCCTCACCTGTCTCATACCAACCCCTACTGTCTCATACCAACCCTCACCTGTCTCATACCAACCCTCACTTGTCTCATACAAACCCTCACCTGCTTCATACCAACCCTCACCTGTCTCATACCAACCCTCACCTGTCTTATACCAACCATCTCCTGTCTCATACTCACCCCATCTGTCTCATACCAACCCTCTTCTGTCTCATACCAACACCCACTGTCTTATACAAACCCCAACTGTCACATGCCCATTCCTAACCTTTCTCTTACCTACCCACACCTGTCTCACACCAACCCTCTCCTGTCTAATAACAACCCTCACCTGTCTCATACCAACCCTAGCCTGTCTCATACCAACCCTCACCTGTCTCATACCAACCCTTACCTGTCTCATACCAACCCTAGCCTGTCTCATACCAACCCTCACCTGTCTCATACCAACCCTTACCTGTCTAATTCCAACCCTTACATGTCTAATACCAACCCTCACCTGTCTCATACCAATCCTCACCTGTCTCATACCAACCCCTACTGTCTCATACCAACCCTCACCTGTCTTATACCAACCCTCACTTGTCTCATTCAAACCCTCACCTGCTTCATACCAACCCTCACCTGTCTCATACCAACCCTCACCTGTCTTATACCAACCATCTTCTGTCTCATACCAACCCACACCTGTCTCATACCAACCCTCACATGTCTCATACCAACCCTCACCTGTCTTATACAAACCATCTCCTGTCTTATACCCACCCCAACCTGCATCATACCAACCCTCACCTGTCTCATATCAACCATCACCTGTCTCATACCAACCCTCACCTGCCTCATACCAACCCTCACGTGTCTCATACCAACCCTCACCTGTCTCATACCAACCCTCACATGGCTCATACCAACCCTCACCTGTCTCATACCAACCCTCTCCTGTCTCATAACAACCCTCTCCTGTCTCATACCAACCCTCACCTGTCTCATACCAACCCTCACCTGTTTCATACCAACCCTCACCTGTGCCATACCAACCCACACCTGTCCCATACCAACCCACACCTGTCCCATACTAACCCACACCTGTCCCATACCAACCCTCACCTGTCTCATACCAACCCTCACCTGTCCCATACCAACCCTCACCTGTCCCATACGAACCCTGATCTGTCCCATACCAACCCTCACCTGTCCCATACCAACCCTCACCTGTCTCATACCAACCCTCACCTGTCTCATACCAACCCTCACCTGTCCCATACCAACCCTCACCTGTCCCATACGAACCCTGATCTGTCCCATACCAACCCTCACCTGTCCCATACCAACCCTCACCTGTCTCATACCAACCCTCACCTGTCTCATACCAACCCTCACCTGTCTCATACCAACCCTCACCTGTCCCATACCAACCCTCACCTTTCTCATATCAACACTCACCTGTCTCATACCAACCCTCACCTGTCTCATACCAACCCCAACCTGTCTCATACCAACCCCAACCTGTCTCATACCAACCCCTACCTGTCTCAAAACCCACTTTCAATCTTAAACCCAACCCAACC
>CAJHNH020000802.1:135000-150000 GCA_905116865.2 Candidula unifasciata | reverse complement strand
GAATGTTATCATTACGCTGTTGAATGTTATCATTACGCTGTTGAATGTTATCATTACGCTGTTGAATGTTATCATTACGATGCTGAAAGTGCGTATACCAATGTCAAAAAAAAAATTTGATTTCTTATTTGCATCCTAATTTGTGAACCTACTTATTAATATATGTTGTTATTACATGTAACAAGAAAAATGAAATGATTTTATATGTGGCTGTTACAATGTTGGATCTGTTATGAAACTGAATATGTGCAGACGTTATCATTTAGGTCTGTGGTGGATGTGGCAGGAGAGTGGGCCAATACCCAGGGTAGTTGGCGGGATATGTTGACACAACTGACAACCTAAGTTCGAAGCTGGGAGAGGGATGGCCTGCTGTGCTGACTAGAGAGCCACAATTGCAAATAGAAGTGTTTGTGGACATGTCAACAGGGGGTGAATGGATTCAGATTAGTTTCTTGATGTGAGTGCAATGTACGTGTGTGATCATTAGTTGTCCTACAGTGGCAGGGCCAGGTGTTGCACAACTCTAGGTTGACTGCCATGATTGTATATTAAGAGGGAGCTGATTATGTCACTTTGTGTAAATGAATGGATGAAATCTGCCCGTGTATTCATTGAGTGCACCAGTAGAACTAACTGTGTCAAATAGTTGACCTACAATGTATGAGCTGCCATGCAGCGGACCATGTTGACTGATGCAGAAGCTAGTATTCTGTTGCATACATTTACCTTTGTCAACGTTACATTAGTAACCGGTGAAGGCCATCAGTCACTAGATCGCAGTCCTAGTCCATGCTCAATCGCAGAGAGGTCTTGTATGTCAGTAAGAGAGAGGTTGATTTCGCCTTGATATACAGAACAAGTTTAATGGGCGGAGACGGTTTGAGCGCTTCGTTATGAACATACACACAATCTTCACGGAAACAACCTGCTAACTTTCTACTGGTATAAGGTTAGTTGCGTATCCTATGCAGGACGTTGCAGAACCAACCCCATATGTGTGGCTTTTCTAGGAAAATTTACGTCCAGTAGTTTGCCAATGCTTCCTGGACGGTCGGCTTTCTTGATACCACTGTCGAAACCAAAACAAGGCGCATGGCCCGCAGCAGGGATGGAACCCGGCATCCCGGCATTACAAAGCGTTCGCATCTACTTAGCCACAGAGCCGACTTCTACTGGTATAGCCACTAAATGAATCCAGTGACCTGTGACTAAACAGCTTAACGAAAAGGGAAACAAAAAAGTGGGTGTGTGGGTGTGTCTTACCTGGCGATTATGTATTTTAGGTTTGTGACTGGCTTGTAGGTCACTGAATGGGTGTGAAGGAAGAGCCACTTAGTGTTGTCTCCGAGGGCAAGTATTGACGATGAGATATTTTTAAAACTGCTTAGCTGCATGTTGGAAGGTTCGGATTCATTTTAGTTGACCAGGAATGGGTTCGGGTTTATTGAGAAATGCATCTCTCTGCGTGATAGGTTTGTGGGGGAAACGGGGAGTTTGGGGGGGGGGGGGTGGTGGTGTGTGTGTGTGTGTGGTGGTGTTTATGTAAAAGCCGAAAGGAAATCGAAAAACTCACTAGCTTGTGCAAGAAACCAGAAACATTAGAGAACAGCTTGAGTGTTTCATAGTCAAAAATGGC
The DNA here is from genome assembly GCA_905116865.2 of Candidula unifasciata. Taxonomy (NCBI): domain Eukaryota; kingdom Metazoa; phylum Mollusca; class Gastropoda; order Stylommatophora; family Geomitridae; genus Candidula; species Candidula unifasciata. The sequence goes on along the minus strand of CAJHNH020000802.1, from coordinate 148,361 downwards.
CAGACAAACGACGCCGGATGTTCCTTTTATGTCAAACTTCAACGCTTTTCTTACAGTGTTATTTAACGGCTATTAATTAATATTATTATTGAAGGCACGCTCCATTGAACTCCACTAACCATTACTAGCCATCCAGCGATGGGTTTGTAATCATTACTAGCCATCCAGCGATGGGTTTGTAATCATTACTAGCCATCCAGCGATGGGTTTGTAATCATTACTAGCCATCCAGCGATGGGTTTGTAATCATTACTAGCCATCCAGCGATGGGTTTGTAATCATTACTAGCCATCCAGCGATGGGTTTGTAATCATTACTAGCCATCCAGCGATGGGTTTGTAATCATTACTAGCCATCCAGCGATGGGTTTGTAACCATTACTAGCCATCCAGCGATGGGTTTGTAATCATTACTAGCCATCCAGCGATGGGTTTGTAATCATTACTAGCCATCCAGCGATGGGTTTGTAATCATTACTAGCCATCCAGCGATGGGTTTAGTAACCATTACTAGCCATCCAGCGATGGTTTTTGTAATCATTTTACCTAGCCATCCAGCGATGGGTTTGGAACCATTACTAGCCATCAAGCGATGGGGGTTTGGGAACCATTACTAGCCATCACAGCGATGGGTTTGGAACCATTACTAGCATCCAGCAATGGGTTTGGAACCAATTAACTAGCCATCAAGCGATGGGTTTGGAACCATTACTAGCCATCAAGCGATGGGTTTGGAACCATTACTAGCCATCCAGCGATGGGTTTGTAATCATTACTAGCCATCCAGCGATGGGTTTGGAACCATTACTAGCCATCAAGCGATGGGTTTGGAACCATTACTAGCCATCAAGCGATGGGTTTGGAACCATTACTAGCCATCCAGCGATGGGTTTGGAACCATTACTAGCCATCAAGCGATGGGTTGGAATCATTACTAGCCATCCAGCGATGGGTTTGGAATCATTACTAGCCATCCAGCAATGGGTTTGGAACCATTACTAGCCATCCAGCGATGGGTTTGGAGCCATTACTAGCCATCCAGCGATGGGTTTGGAACCATTACTAGCCATCCAGCGATGGGTTTGGAATCATTACTAGCCATCCAGCGATGGGTTTGGAACTGTTCTCCTCAATGGAGCTTAGCGGCAAAAAGTGTAATTTGACGATGATGATGATTATTATTATTATGAATTAATGTCGCTACTTATTAGTAGACAATGTATGTCTATGAATTTAATTCTGCATTTAATTGCTTTTTGTTAAATTACAATTTATTACCTCCTTTGTTCTGGTAAAATTCGATTATTGTGTTAGAATGTTGCATTGTTCACTACACTAATTGTTTTGATAGAATGTTACTGAATGATTTTCTAATAAAATTCTTCGAAAATCGGTCTTATCACAAGTTATTCATTTAGAAACCTTTAAGATGAACTTATATTCGTCATATTTTCTAAATCTGTTTCTGATAAACGTGTATAAAACGTTGTTTTTATGGTCTCTTTTTTTTTTTTATTATTGTAGAGCTACCGAAGCTGTGAATTGAATAGGTTGCCCTCAGTTCGGGGACTACAGTTTGAATCTATAGCAACGTAAATGGAAAAAAAAAATAGTAAAACATTTTCACCGCACACCTAAGATGAATGTACCAACACTGCTGCCGTTAGTCATCAGGCTCCAGACCACTTCCTTAACTGTATACAACTTCCTTAACTGTCTACCACTTCCTTAACTGTCTACCACTTCCTTAACTGTCCACCACTTCCTTAACTGTCCACCACTTCCTTAACTGTCCACCACTTCCTTAACTGTCCACCACTTCCTTAACTGTCTACCAATTCCTTAACTGTCCACCACTTCTATAACTGTCCAGCACTTCTTTAACTGTCCATCACCAAACGTTATTGTTGAATTGATACCCAACTGGATTTATTAAGCGCCACCGCCAACCTCCTCAACCAACTACTACAGAAACGTCAGTCCCCAAAAAACAAGTCTACATACATCTGACCTATCGACCGGCTATACGACCGGCTCAGAACAGCAGTCAGCCAAACTTTCTATACCGCTTGCCAATTACCATGATTAAAACTACCTACGTGCCAACGTCCTCGGTGAAACAAGTGTCTGTTATCTTCACTGGCGACTAAACAATGAACATACATCCCTTCATTATAGTGATGCAATCATAAGCTACAACAAACCTCGACCAGTCTTCCGCTGACTGCGGTCAAGCGAAATCCTCACTAAGAAAAACATACTACAAAATCTTCATGAAAAAAACAGATTGCACAGACCTGCCGCAAACATGCTGAAAACGTGCAAACTGGACGGTTTATCAAACCTCAACCAACTACTAATTCTCTACGCTGGGTTTATGTAACCCAGTTCAATCATATCGTGATAGGAAAATGTAATGGTGACAACGAACAGTGTTTCATTGTACCAGGAAAGTTAAAGGCTTTATCATAGAACAAATACAGAAATATACGTATCTAGGCACATGGATAACATCCGATGAGGGTCTGGCATTAGAGAGATAAAGAACAGAACAGGACAGGACAGAACAGGACAGGACAGGACAGGACAGGACAGGACAGGCGTTTTGGCCTAGTTATGCCATTAACAAAATGAAGAAAATGTGCAACACATCCATGTCACTGGAGATGAGGAAAATCATTATCGAAATCTATATAGAGCCAGTTTTAACATATGGCAGTAAATCCTAGACAAATAATGAATACACCGAACAATTTATTCAGGCCTCGGAGAAGTGGTTTCAATGAAGACTGCTTAGATGTTTTTAAAGAGGTGACTATTTGAAGACAGCTTATGACAAATACCAGAAACAGTCTTAATTTTTCAGTCATGTTGTGAAAAGAGAACAAAGTGAAACATGCTCTGACCACCGGAATGATTGTGGAAAGGGAGACAGAGAAAACAGTCCTAGAGAATTCTTGAAACATGTTTCATGTCATGGAGGAGTGTCAACGAAATGACTGATACATGGAGAGGCATGATCCACCACTCTAGTCGGCAAGGCACTTGATGATGATGATACCTGAAAGTATTGGTTATTTTTCCAGACACCGATTACTTCCGGTAGGCGGCTCAAAGTTCCAACCGCCATATCCGAGTTCTCTGTCGTTACCAGGGATATTTTCTATCGCCACTGGACAACAAACTCAACTGATGTAGTTTTTTTTTTTTTTTCTGGCCAGAATCACTGAATGTCTGCTCTCTATAAGAGGTGTGTAAACCATTATGCCGATGGCAATCACAGAAGAGATAGATTGTTGACTTTGTTGACGTCTCCAGGTGCATTGTGCAACCATTGAACTTTTTATAACATTCATTTGAATAAGCACAAGCGTAAAACATTACAAAATGCATTCCAAAGCTGCCTAATTTATCATTATAATGTTATGCTCTGTATACACGTAGGGCTCCCTTTTTGTTCCTCCGTTCTGTTCTGTTCTGCGCAATCAACATCGCCTGTGGCCTTTGTCTAAAGGACGTAAGAAACACCCATGTGGTAATTCTCACGGACCTACAGAACATTCTGGGAACGGTTGAAACACGTATGTTCCATGCTTAGTGGCAAGCAAAGCTTCAGAGACACGGGCAGTTAGCGTCCAGTGAATGTGTTCTCTGGGCTGTGCGGGATGATGGGAAGCGAACCGACAGACAGACTGGCTGGTTCTCTGCAACTATGTTGTCAATTGATGTCTGACATGTACAGATGTACAGTCAGACTTTTGCTGGTGCCATAAGAACTAGCACAGTGTTTGCTGCTAAAGGTGGGGATAGAGTGCTAATGGGAATGCCCCGAGTGCTGTCATGTCCATTCCTAACTCAACATTCAATCCCATACGTTCGTCTTTGGGTTTCCTTGGTGCCTGTGTCAACTATTTCAGTTGCAGTTACGTTTGTCGTTTCCCTCCGTTCTAAGTTTTTATCGGAATGCTTTGTGCAGAGCTAACAAGATAGTAGATGGGTGGAGGAGGTGATGACTTGCTGGTAGGTAGAACATAACATTCACATCATCATCACCATCATGTCTATGTGGAATTGTGTCATCTGTCACAGTTTGCCATTTCTTTTGATGAGCATCACCACAACTCACATCTATGAGTTTCAAACACTCACGTCACGTGGGCCAGACGACCATGTCTATATTTCTATGTCCACTCGTTTTTTTTCCCATTCAAGTCAGCAAGTTTCCACTATGTTTTCTAGATTCACACCTCTCCCTCCTCCCCAGCTAATCAGCTTGAGCTTCCATGTCTCTCTAGAGAAACAAATGCCGAGTCAGTGTTTCAGTCAGTGTTTCAGTCAGTGTTTCAGTCAGTGTTTCAGTCAGTGTTTCAGTCAGTGTTTCAGTCAGTGTTTCGGTCAGGGTTTCAGTCAGTGTTTCAGTCAGTGTTTCAGTCAGTGTTTCAGTAAGTGTTTAAGTCAGGGTTTCAGTCAGTGTTTCAGTCAGTGTTTCAGTCAGTGTTTCAGTCAGTGTTTCGGTCAGGTTTTCAGTCAGTGTTTCAGTCAGCCTATCCTATTCTATGTGTCTTGCATTAAAACTACAGTTGCACTGCCGTGTAAGTTGTTCCTGTCTTGTCTGCTTATTGTTGATAGAGGAATGTAGTATCTCTGTAACACATACCACGTCTTCTCAGGGCAACATCGAATATTAACCGTCAGTTCTACACACACTTACACACTCACACTCACACCCACACTCACACACACACGCACACCCACTCATACACACAAGCACACTCACACACACACTCACACACGCAGACTCACACACACACCAACTTTACCCTATCAATGTCAGAATGGACAGTCCTAGGAAAACCTGAAGGCAGAATTGCAACACGTCAGATGTAATGTAGAAGAAAACAAGGACTTAGTCACCAACAAAGAACTCAGAATGATAGAGGGCACAACACAACGGGCAGAATTTATATAGCATCATACAATGAAATAGATTGGTCATCTTGTCAGAGTGGGGAAACAAATCAGTCAGCAGCTAGAGCGTGAGACAAGCAGGTTACAGGTCTGCAGGAAAGACAAGGGTGCCGGCAGTAAAACCAGACACTACATACACTCAGTATGACATTACTACAAGCTAGCCAACTAGTAACACACAGAAGAAGCCACATCTTTCACCTGGCTGCGACGCTTTGGGTCATAAACAGAACGACAACAGAAGGAAGCTACTCCTCTCCGTGAGGCTTTATGGCATAAACAGTAGGACAACAGAAGAAACTACATCTCTCCATGAGGCCTCTGGCATAAACAGTAGGACACAAGAAGGAAACGACGTCTCTCCATGAGGCCCCATAGCATAAACAGTAGGACACACCAAACATAAGGAAGAAGCTCAGGGCAACAGTTTTGTTGTTGTTTAATTGATAACAAACATATTTAGCATTTTTCAAACTTCGACTTTTCCCTTCGATGTTTCTATTTTAATCTCGTAAAGGAATCTAATCCCAGAAATTGTAAATAACTAATTCACTTGTTGAAGAATTGTTTCTTTTATACGGATGTTACAGTCTGGCTTCTCTGTCTTCAGTTTTATTGTCTTCTGAGAGTCTAAGCTAGCAGTTCACTTGATGCTCACCCCATTGTGTACTATACATGCATTCACTAAACACCTCACATCTGGTTCATTGTCAAGAGATCACATTCAGTAGATCACACAGTCAGTCAACACCACAGATCTGGTTGAATGCAAGTAGGTCCCATTTACACATTCACTAAACACTGTGACAATAAAGTGATCTGTATGACTATCGGAGAGAATGAAAATATAGGACTAAATTGATATATCTGACTATGTAAGAATATAGAAATACAAGACTAAGGCGATGTCTGTGACTCTATGTGAGAGTATAGAACTGTTAGACTAAAGTGCTACTGTGTGACTCTATGTGAGAGTATAGAACTGTTAGACTAAAGTGCTGCTGTGTGACTCTATGTGAGAGTATAGAACTGTTAGACTAAAGTGCTACTGTGTGACTCTATGTGAGAGTATAGAACTGTTAGACTAAAGTGCTGCTGTGTGACTCTATGTGAGAGTATAGAGCTGTAAGACTAAAGTGCTGCTGTGTGACTCTACGTGATAGTATAGAACTGTAAGACTAAAGTGCTGCTGTGTGACTCTATGTGAGAGTATAGAGCTGTTAGACAATTGTGCTGCTGTGTGACTCTATGTGAGAGTATAGAGCTGTTAGACTAATGTGCTGTTGTGTGACTTTATGTGAGAGTATATAACTGTAAGAAAAAGGTGATGCTGTGTGAGTCTATGTGAGAGTATAAAACTGTAAGACTAAAGTGATGCTGTAGGACTCTATATGAGAGTATAGAACTGTTAGACTAAAGTGTTGCTGTGTGACTCTATGTGAGAGTATAGAGCTGTAAGACTAAAGTGCTGCTGTGTGACTCTATGTGAGAGTATAGAGCTGTAAGACTAAAGTGCTGCTGTGTGACTCTATGTGAGAGTATAGAACTGTTAGACTAAAGTGGTGCTGTGTGACTATGTGAGAGTATAGAACTGTTAGACTAAAGTGTTGCTGTGTGACTCTATGTGAGAGTATAGAACTGTAAGACTAAAGTACTGCTGTGTGACTTTATGCGAGAGTATAGAACTGTAAGACTAAAGTGCTGCTGTGCGACTCTATGTGAGAGTATAGAGCTGTAAGACTAAAGTGCTGCTGTGTGACTCTATGTGAGAGTATCGAACTGTTAGACTAAAGTGCTGCTGTGTGACTCTATGTGAGAGTATAGAGCTGTTAGACTAAAGTGCTGCTGTGTGTCTCTATGTGAGAGTATAGAGCTGTTAGATTATATTGCCGCTGTGTGACTCTATGTGAGAGTATAGAGCTGCTAGACTAATGTGCTGCTGTGTGACTCTATGTGAGAGTATAGAACTGTAAGACTAAAGTGCTGCTGTGTGACTCTATGTGAGAGTATAGAACTGTAAGACTAAAGTGCTGCTGTGTGACTCTATGTGAGAGTAGAGAACTGTAAGTCTAAAGTGCTGCTGTGTGACTCTATGTGAGAGTATAGAGCTGTAAGACTAAAGTGCTGCTGTGTGACTCTATGTGAGAGTATAGAGCTGTTAGACTAAAGTGACAATATCGATTATTTTTTACACATCCAAGAACAGTGAGGTAAAGGTAAAAATTATTTTTAATTTTTTTTTCTTCTTTTAATTTGAATGTGTCTAGCATAACTTAGAGAGGTCTGGCCATAACAGATATTCCCCGGAGCTAGCTAATGATGATGATGCAATATGCATATTCTCGTTCAAGTTCTACTAGCGTTGACGATTGTGGCAGGTACAACCGTTTTATTTCCTAAAAAATTTTGTCTATGGTCTGGTCATTTCTTTTTTTTTTTTTTAATTGCTCTGCACCCCTCGTTTTGATTAAACTCTGTGTGTCACTTGTGTCTGTCTGTCTGTCTGTCTATCTGTCTGTCTGTCTGTCTCTGTGTGTGTGTGTGTGTGTGGGTGGGTGGGTGCGTGCGTGGGTGCGTGCGTGCGTGCGTGTGTTTGTGTGTGTAATTGTAATTTGGTATCAACTGAGCTAGTAAATCAAGTTGTAATTGGTTATCACCTGAGCTAGTAAATCAAGTTGTAATTGGGTATCACCTGAGCTAGTAATTACTAATCAAGTTGCAATTGGGTATCACCTGAGCTAGTAAATCAAGTTGTAATTGGGTATCACCTGAGCTAGTAAATCAAGTTGTAATTGGGTATCACCTGAGCTAGTAAATCAAGTTGTAATTGGGTATCATCTGAGCTAGTAAATCAATTTGTAATTGGGTATCACCTGAGCTAGTAAATCAAGTTGTAATTGACAGTGCTACTCTATATCAACGACCTGCTTTCTGAACTACCCCATGGAATTAAAGCTGCAATGTATGCTGATGACTTGGTACTCTGGTGTACAAATGAAAATGCGACAGTGGCTACCAGACTGCTACAAAGAGCCATAGATGCAATGGCTAAATGGGCCGACAAATGGTGTGTCAGCATCAACATAGGCAAATGCAGCACCACCCTCTTTACCCTTTCTCCTAAACAAAAATCAGGCGCCATGCACATAAATGGAGTACCCCTGAGAGAGGATAAGGAGCCCACATACCTCGGCGTAACGTTTCATGATAGATTAACATGGAGAAAACACATCAACAAGGCAGCAACCAAAGCCAGAAGGAGGGTAGCCATTCTGAGAAAACTAAGTGGAACCACATGGGGTGCTAGCGGGAAAATACTTAGAAAAGTTTACCAACAAAGTGTTCGACCACATCTTGAATACCGATCAACAGCATGGAGTTCGGCATCAAAAACCACATTGCAAGAATTAGACAAAGTGCAAAATCAAGCACTCAGAGTTACCACAGGCAGTATGAAATCAACACCTATAGCTGTGATGGAGAAAATGGGGATGACCCAAGCACTAAGTGAACGCAGAGACACCAAGATGCTTTTACAAGCAGAAAAGTTTCTTAGTATGCCCAGTCACCCTATGAATGAAAGATTCAAAAATTTAGCTTTGGGACGACTAAAGAGAAGTAGTTTTATCCACCAGGCCAAACGGCTCGGCAGACAAACCACTGATTTACCTGCAACTGATAGATCCTTAAATGCTGTCCCAGAACGGACCCCCTGGAGAGAGGAGTATAAGTTTCCAATACACATCAAGACTGAAGTGAAAGGGGTATTTGACAAGGAAGAACAAAACAGTGTGCAGCGCAAAACAGCCACCCTCAGTCTACTTGATGATGAATACCCGCAGAATCTTTGGGTCCGTGTTTACACAGATGGGTCAGCAGAAAGCGCAGTCAGAAACGGAGGTGCGGGAGTGTACATTGAGTATCCTAATAATACCAGGGATACAGCCAAATTACCAACAGGAAAGCACTGTCACAACTATGATGCAGAAGTTCAAGCCATCAAGATAGCGGTAGAGAAACTACTAAATACAGGGTATTTTTCACAACCAGTGGTATTCCTGACAGATGCAAAAGCAGTACTTCAGTCACTCCAGTCTGGAAAATTACCAAGCATACGGACACTATTATCCGAACTAGGCAACCGCTGAAAATTAGTAATGCAGTGGATACCTTCCCACTGTGGAGTTCCCGGAAACGAAAAAAGCTGATAAACTAGCTAAGGAAGGTGCAACTGAAGAACAACCTGACATACCAGTTTCTTATCAACAGAAGAAGAGAATGATCAAATCAATCAGAATGCCACCGAAACTGGCACAAGATGATTACCATATTATGGACAGACCAGAGCAAGTTATTATCCTTCGCCTTAGAACAGGGCACAATAGACTTCGCTCCCACATGTACAACAAATTTAAGATTGGCCAATCGGCCATGTGTACTTGTGGACTGGCACCTGAAACAACAGATAACATCCTTCAAGACTGTCCCATATTCAACGCTTTCAGGCAAAACATTTGGCTAAAAGAGACACTTGTGGAAGTCAAACTTTACGGGCCGCTTAGTGAATTACAAAAGACAGTAAAATTCATACAAGAGACGGCTTTGCAGATATAGACAATTTATTTCATGCGAACGAAAGAAGAAGAAGAAGAAGTTGTAATTGGGTATCACCTGAGCTAGTAAATGAAGTTGTAATTGGGCATCACCTGAGCTAGTAAATCAATCTGTATCTACATTTCCTTTTTTTTCCCTTTGTCTATATCAGTCAGTACGCGACATATTATTGAAAAAGAAAATATCCTCGACTAATCAGTAACATGACTATATATCCCTGGGTAGATGTGGACTGATCGCATATTGGACAGTCCTAATTGTTCCTTTTACCGATCGCTGCATTGCCAAGTGTTCCAGTCTGTATATTCCCCATGAGGTCGCTGTGGTAGAGAATCCATTGTTAAATTGTACTAACTGAATGAGAGGCTATACAAGTGGGGTTCTTTTTCGTTCTTATAAATAAAAAGTTCACTGGGTGTTTTGCCTGGTCTCATGTGAACATAAAATCGCTTCAGTGCCTGAACTTCAGCTATTTATCGAATTAATATTTTAAAGGGAGCATGTTATGCAAGGACTAAAACAGCTGTTGGACTAGAATTGTTTGCGCTGCCCCACTGAGTCGATACATGATCATTCCTATCCCAAGCACATCAGCTAAGAGAAATATTGTCACCTTACACCAACTGCACTTTTTCATCAATTCAATTGTACTGCCCGTATCGAAGAGAGAGCTTGGAAACAGATCGTCAGAGCATACAACAAAACTGAGTGAAGATCCTGTGTTACGATTAGCCGGAAAGTGAGAACCAGTTTCTTCGATATTCACCACATGGATGACCCAGAAAACAAAGCTTTAATGTGCCTTTACACCCCCCCCCCCCCCAAACTTCCTCTTGGGACACTAAATATTCAATTAATGAAACTGATAGAAGCCTTAATAATTAAAGTGAACAGTTCGGCGCTGCAAACAAAGATATATATATATATTTATATATATTTGAAATATCTTTGCAGTGACGTGGAGAATGTTGAGTTTCCTGCAGTGACATCTACAGTCTAACTAGAGACATTCAGATTATTTATTTGTTCAGTGTCGATGGAAATAATGAATGGTGTTCTTAGTCTTAGAATTAGTCGAGGTTTAAACCTCATGGCAATCAAGTCACCCCATACTTCCTCCGTTCCTGTGCCAGTAAAAATCAAATGGAATGCCTCTCACTGTCCCATTGGAAAATTGGCCAACAAACATTTAGTCCCGCCACAATCCAGAAATATGCGCACAAGTAGATGTATATAACGCAGATGCTACATGCGTCAAAGCCAACAGTAGCTAACAGAAAGTCAGTTTGTCGTTGATGGAAGTATTCGGGCAATATGGACTGGCTATACACACGTAGAATTTTTGCATAAAGTATTACCCCAGCCCGCACGCAAACCGACAACTGGCCATATTGAATACCACTAAGCAGCCACCACTCAGCCACTGTACAAATGAAAGGCATTCCACTTGAAAAACACAGATCGTAGTGTAGCACCAAGTACTCAGCTAAGTAGCTTATTCAACGACAACAATGTCATCCTTATGTAGAAACTGCATTAGCAAAGCGCTGTCAGAAGCAAAAAAAAAAAAAAAAAATAACTTCAAAGCTAAACATTTTGCCATGTGTGGTCCTTCACATTGTGCCAGAACTTTGTGCTATTTTGTAAGTTGACTAAACTATGTAGAAGTAGGGGACATAGCAAGATGATAGCGAAATATGGCATGCAATAAACTGAGAAATATTATGTCTGTGTGCGCAATAATTAAACATTAGTTAAGGGAAAACATTACATAGAATCATATTTATCTATCTTTGCAATTGTAAGCTTCTTGTCATTCAAGTATTTTTACTTGCAGTACAAAACATTATTATTTTTTTTGTTTTTGAGGTCAGCATTTTGTAAGGATTATTTCGATATGTAAGTGCCTTTGATTATTATCAACCAGACCCATTATAATATTGTTCTTCTAATGTTGACATCTATTTCTTTAGGCACCTTCAGCCAGACAATAAAATTGGAAAACACCAGGAAAAGGTCATCATGTAAACATGAAGCATCGATTGGCGACACGGTTGAGTCAGATGTCATCGTCACTGGGGACATCCCACGGCTGATATCTGAGGACCACTGGGAGCCCATATTGACGGTGTATGTGAATACTAGAGAGTTTGTTATTCACACTGTAAGTGGTAAAATCTGCTGACATGTTCATATATGTTAACGCGTTACTGAAATCCTCAACATAACATACTGGTTTATGAAAAATCTGGTGTATGGGATATAAGTTAAAAACAGAGCATACATAAAGGCGTCCATTCGTTAGGCATAAATTAGTTACTCTTATAAAGCTGTACATCACAAACAAACCAAGAGCAATTAATTCATTTGGTCCTTAGATACAAACCGAATCACGTTAGTAATGCAAATCACAGTGAAGGAAGCAATTAGGTAGACAACTTATATTTTGCAACCACCCAAAAAAAAAAAACCTCTTGAATTTTGTATTGTCCAAAGTTCGTTTATGGCTGCGTTTGAGTTAGTCCAAGCACTTAGGGCAGCTTATATGTATACAAACTAATCACGGACTGTCTGTGCTTTGACAGAATCTGCAATGGTTTGATAAAACATATTCGAGCCTTGTACGGCGAACACAACAAGAGTCGACCTCTGCCGGTTGACTTTAATTAACCCATAGTGATTAACTTAGAATGAATTACTCATGATGAAAAATTAGTGATAACTTCCTTTTCCGATCGGCCGCATGTTGTTGTTTTTGTGCTCTTGAGCCATGACTTCGCTTTGTATCAGGCGTATTTCACATAGAGCATATTAAAAATCATCCCAAAAGCAGCGCAGAAATGTCTGACAAGGTCCGGCAATTAAGCAATAAGATTAATTCCATAACAATTAGGATAATCAACAGTTGAAGGTATAACCTGTATTTTATACAAAGTAAGCTTCATACAGCAAGTGGCACGATCCAACAAACACTGGAACGACCTCTGTAGTTCTTTTATTGTTATTGTCCTCAAAGTCAATGTTACGGCCCTTTGGATGCCATCAACATCGTCAAAGAAGCTTCCTTACAATGGTTACTTTAGTTTTTTTGCAACCAACGATCCGACTTGCCCGTTGTGTAAATCGAAGCAAACTCTTGAGCACGTCCTGTCCGCGTGCAGGAAAGCCCTAGGTCAAGGCCGATATACCTGGAGACACAACAAGGTGCTAAAAGAGTTAGCAGCCGTTGTCGACCAGGCTAGAATGAGGGCTAATGCCAGAGCCAGTTCTAGTATCGTCCCCATTCGTTTCCTCAAGGCTGGGCAGGTTCCAAAAGGTAAGGTCAACCAAAACGCATTCGCTCCATCTGTGCTAGACTCTGCGAGGGACTGGTTACTGGCGGTTGATCTGCCAGGCCATGAACGGTACCCCGAGTTGATCCGTAAAACCGGCCTGCGTCCGGACATCGTTCTCCATTCTGCGCAAAAACGGCAGCTCATCCTGATTGAGTTGACTGTCCCGTTTGAGTCGCGTATGGAGGAGAATCATTTGTACAAGCTCGAAAAGTACAGTGATTTAGCAGCCGGTTTGAGGAGAAACGAGGCTTACACAGTACGGGTATTTGCCGTCGAAGTGGGAGCGAGAGGTCTCGTTTCCACTTCGCTCTACAATGTGGTGAAAGAACTAGGATTGCGCGGTAATGAACGGAAACGAACACTCAAAAAACTGGGAGAGGCAGCCGAAAGGGCCTCTAGCTGGCTTTGGACGCAGCGCAACAACGTAGGGGACGGCACTCGGTGA
>CAJHNH020000802.1:130000-132500 GCA_905116865.2 Candidula unifasciata | reverse complement strand
GTATATGGGTTGTGTGTATGTATGTGCATATATTTTACCATTATTGATTACCCAATTATTACCTGTCTCAAATAAAATGAGTTCGCTTGTTTGCTCGTTCCCAGATAATAAGGCCCCGGAGCGTCTTTCAAACACATGTATTCTCATTGTTTGTTTTAAATCTGCTTTTACTTAGCCCGTCTGTGTGGCAACCGTTGTAGTTCCATCACATGTTGTGTTTAATTGGAACATTTGGGAATACATAAGGTCATTCCTCACACAGTCTTTCAATAAATCTTAATTTTATGTTTGTGGGCTGTGTTATGTTGTGTTGCGCGATGCATAGAGGTTTGACCTGCATATAATATAATGTGACAGTGGATGACGTAACAAGTCACTTGCGGTTTTGACGAGATTGTCAATCAGATCCGGTTTCCTAATGGACTGATTTATTAACACAGCTGTGGTTTTGTTTAATGTTTTTGTCTGTGTCCTAACAACAATCCTAATATAGTTGCAATTCTGTAACAGATATGTGCTATAAACATGACGGTTCCTCCGTGCAAGGATACTTCTTCCCACGGCTACTGTACCTGTCATCAGCACGAGAATGGGGTTAGAATTGCTGTAGTGTTACCTCTAACCAGAGATTTCGGTAAAGGATGGTTAGAGGCCAAATGGATGCAAGCAGGAGGGAGAACCATATATGCAAGCCCCAACTATCACTTACCAGAAGTGAATGGTAAGTAAAACTGTAACGACTTCCTTTTCTAATCTAAATTTTTTAGTTATTATTGTGTTTATTAAATGTGGACAATGAACAAATCACATATGCAAAAAATAACTACGTGTGAAATGCGATGTCTCCGAAGAGTCACCAACAATACACGAAGAGACAGTCACAAACGTCAGCATTAGAGACAAAGTTGGAATAAGAGCATGCATGGAACATATTGAAAGACAGAGAATGAAGTGGTTTGGCCATTTAGTAAGAATGCAACCGGATCAGATTGCCTATAAGGCCTTTTACAGTAGAACATCGAGAAAAAAGGTCAGAGGAAGACCCAGGAAAAAATGGATAGATGGAGTAGCTGAATACGACCAGAAGATTCAGAAAACTGTCACTCAAATCACGCGAGAGGCACAAAACAAATATTTTAAACCACGACGCTGAGCTGCAACCCGGTAAAAGTGAAGAAGACAATAGATAGATAGATAGATTGTGTTTATTTAACTTTAGTGCTGGTTTTTTTCTTTCTTAAAGCTAATAAAAAAAAAGTGCATCTCCACCTGTATGAAAGTGCCAATTACCACCTTTATATACAACTTTTGTGGTGTAGGCAGGGAAGTGGGGCGGGGGGGGGGGGGGGGGGGGGGTTGAAACTAAGGATGTAGGGCAGCATGACTAGCGCTGTCGCCAGCGCCTGTGAAGGTATGGATGTTGTTTTATCCATGATAGAGAATATCCCCACCTTTTACAGAGGATTTGAACCCAGTCCAACCGTTCAGACAGCCGCTCCTCCTGCTTCTGTATACCGTTATCAAAACAGTGTAAACTGTATGAAGTTTACCCAGAAGTCGAGAGGAATGACGTCAATGCACTTTGTTTTACTCCAAAAGGCTTAGTCTCTGTCGCTGAACTAGCTGTGGCCTGCTAAAAGCGTTGCATAAAAAAGGAACCAAGTAGCCCCGTGAACAAATCGACGCGTCTGTAAAACGAACTCATGACTTTTATAGTGCGCAGCAAACAGCTTGAAAACATCATCACAAAGAGAACTACACAAGTCCTGCTCTATCTACCCATATTTTGACCAGACAGAGATCGTGGTTCAGAGAGTAGACTGAACATTACGATAGGATCAGATGCTCCTGGCTCTCAGCCAGGGTTGTTTTCTAGCTAGTTATCCTGCCTTATAACAGCGTAGAAGTGAGATATGAGTGATGGATGATACCATGTGGGTCGAGATTTGTAGGAGGAGATATGCGTGAAGGATGATAGCATGTGGGTCAAGATTTGTAGGAGGAGATATGCGTGAAGGATGATAGCATGTGGGTCGAGATTTGTAGGAGGAGATATGCGTGATGGATGATACCATGTGGGTCGAGATTTGTAGGGGGAGATATGCGTGAAGGATGATAGCATGTGGGTCGAGATTTGTAGGAGGAGATATGAGTGATGGATGATACCATGTGGGTCGAGATTTGTAGGAGGAGATATGAGTGATGGATGATACCATGTGGGTCGAGATTTGTAGGAGGAGATATGAGTAATGGATGATACCATGTGGGTCGAGATTTGTAGGAGGAGATATGAGTGATGGATGATAGCATGTGGGTCAAGATTTGTAGGAGGAGATATGAGTGATGGATGATACCATGTGGGTCGAGATTTGTAGGGGGAGATAATAATCGACATTCTGTTGGTGTAATAGGTAGAAAAGCACATGACGTCAGAAAGGGGTTAATGAACAAGACCGGTTAAGAGTTTGTAGGTCAGCTGAGAAGGAGACATACATAAGTA